>CAUZXS010005491.1:0-2500 GCA_963585895.1 Sepioteuthis lessoniana | reverse complement strand
AAAATAAAAAGTAATAATAAGTGTCCAGGGCTGCAAATAAAATCCTATAACCATTCTATATTTTTTGGTGTTGATGTATGAGTAAAGAAAAACAAAAAACTTTATATATATATATATATATAATGTGGAAAAGAAAGGGACAATTTGGATGTATGAGTAAAGAAAAACAAAAAACTTTATATATATATATATATATAATGTGGAAAAGAAAGGGACAATTTGGACAATTAGATTAATAGGTTTTGATAAAGGTCAAGTATCATCATAATTCAAATCTGCTTTTTTGAACTGTCTTTTTCTTTTTCACCCCATTAAATTCAGTTCCATAATTTTGGTTTCAGCTTTGTTGTTATCTAATGCCAAAGCTATCACTGGAAAAGGACAATAGTGGTGCTGGGAGAATAAGTGAGTTCATGACTTTCCCAATGATATTAATGATATTAATCTGAAAGTGAGCTTAATTGTGTGACTGTCTTTCAAACGTGCTTACTACAATATCACTGTCCCAAACAAAATCTATGATACCACATTGCCCAGTTGGTTGGGGATATGGAATACACTGACTGCTTCTATGTAGATGGGTAAGATTCCCTCAACAAGTGTCCAGGATATGGCACTAAACAATCTGATGGTGAGGTTTCAGTACTACTGGAGCTTGGGGAATGCAGAGTACCCCTCCATTGCCATCAATCATAGTTTCACTCTGGTTCAGAGTGGTAGCACCAGATAAGGGTCCTATCTATGGGACAAATAGAACTAAATTGTGTGTTTATGCAAAACTGAACTGTTTGAAACAGAACTCTTTTTGACATTGAAACTGTGTACTAATACTTAACTGAATTGTTTGAAATAGAACTGTTTTGACATTGAAATTGTGTACTCATGTTAAACTGAATTGTTTGGAATAGAACTGTTTAGACATTTAACTGTTTGTAAACAAAAACGATACAAATACTTAATTGAATGGTTTGAAATTTAATTCAGCATTAAATGACCCAAAGAGGGTTGATATGAAGCAACCAACTATATATATATATATATATATATATATATATATATATATATATATGAAGAAAATTTTTCTTTGTCTTGTCAGATTTAGAAAATCAATTCAACATTAAAATATCTTTAATTAGTAAAGCACAGTGGTCTATGCATAAAAATGCTGAGCAATATCACCATATTTTCCAGTTTCGAATATAAGATAAAAGCAGAATAAAAGAGTCATGACAAATTTTTATGGCTATATATATATATATATATATATATATATATATATATATATATATTCAGCTGAATTCAACAGGTTTCAGACTTGTCAATATTGACACACAAGCAGATCAGCAATGTTAAACACAGTCAGGATTTTTCCTCCTGTTTTTTATTCTATTTTATAGTCAGAAAAAAAAAAAATGAAAAAATATGTTTATATACATTGTCATCCACAGACAGACTGTTTCATTGTATCACAATTCTACTGTCTGACTAGAGTGTAGGATTCTTTAAGCTGGAATCAAAACCTGCCCAACTTTACATTAGACTTAGTATCACACCGCACAGCCAGCAAGCGAACAACATCAGCCCAGGAATTATAAAGCATTATGAAGTAGATTTCATTTGTTTACATTTTTTGCCTGACCAGATACCAGAGTGCTCAATTCATTCAAAGAGCTCTGCGTTATGCGAGTGACAGCCATTAATTTCTTCACCAGAGTGATATATATATATATATATGTATATATATATATATATAGTAAAAGTAAATTGGCGACCGTAGTCGAGGGCGACCTGAAGGCTCCCTTTTCAATAGCTACTACACCGAGGTGTAGGGGAGGGCGCTACTCCTTTCCATGGATTACTCCACATTACCCTTGATACGTACCTTATAATGCTGAGTGTTAAGCGAGTAGGTATCAAGTACCATTTTTAAGGTCTTTGGTATGACCTGACCTGGGGATTGAACCCAGGTCTCCCAGACCATCGGGAAACATATATATATATATATATATATATATATATATATATATATATATATATATATATATATATGTGTATATTTAGGCAGCATTTCTTCGTTAATGCAAATTTCATTAAACATAATAGACATTTTATGCCTACATATTTTTTCTGGATCAGTTCGAATTCCCGTATTACTTTTATCGTATTCGGGGGGAATTGATTTAGGTATTGTCCATAGTTGTATGTATCCCTAGTACTTTCTGCCCAACTTTGGGTCATCATCAGGGAGGATCTATTACAAAAGTGATGTAACTTTTGTTTTAGCAAATTACTACTGTGTAAGGACGTCTTTGCTGTTGGAGATTATGGCGTTTGCTTTTAAATGTAATTCTGTAAATAGTGCCAGTAGCTAAAGACATTTAAGTACGTTAGCACTGGTTTGAAAATTAATTCTATAAAGTGCTGGTGCTAAAACAAAAGTTACATCCCTTTTGTAATAGATTCTCCCCTGATGATGGCCCAAAGTCGGGCAGAAAGTGCT
>CAUZXS010005490.1:130000-172500 GCA_963585895.1 Sepioteuthis lessoniana | reverse complement strand
AAAGAGGAACATGCCTCGCAATACAATGCGCTATTATTCCATTTCTTATTAATAAAGACGTAGTCTATCTGTGCTTCGGTATTATTTGCACAGGTAGTTCCATAGGTTTCCCCACTTTTTTTTCTGAAATTTAGTTTTAAGGCATGTTAATCTATTTTCTAGCAGGAAATCCGTTTGATGGGTTGCGTAAGCTGAGTTTGTTGTTTACGTTTTTACCAATTTGGGCATTTATGTCTCCGCCGATGACGAAAACGTTCTGTTTCGGGATACCACGAACAAGGGAGGGTAGCTCGTTATCGAAGGCGATGAGGTCCGTTTCTTTACTAACATTAGTAGGGTTGTAGCAGCAGATGATCGTTGTGCTGGAGTGGCCATTAAACGAAGCTACCAACATCCTCGGTTGATTTTTCTCGATACTATTTAGTGATTTTAGGGAACTTGGTCCCATAAGCCTACTAACAAAAATACACATACTCTGTGTATGTATATATATATATTCTTTTTTATACAAACACACACCTCACAATATGTATATATATATATATATATATATATATACATATATTTGACGTATAAAATAAAAATGATATAACCAGATGGAATTCGAGGTTTTTTTTTATTTTGTGTTGTCGATCTTCAGGTGAGCTTATATTTAATGAGACGTTTTGAATACAAGGTCAACTCTAAAAAGACAACGTGAAACTCAGTCGTGAGATTTTACCGATTTAGTCGAGTGGATTATTCTTTATCTGTAAAGCAGAGAAAAACGTTTTATTCTTTTTCAGTATTATTCATACTTTTTTTTCAAAACCTTTCCGCACTTATTGTTTTATGTATTGTAATCATTTAGAATCGTTTAAATTCCTACTGCCACAATTAAAAACAAGCTAAAACTTTCCAAGAGAGAGTTTATTATCATATTTTATTCTTAGAATTTTATGATGCATTTAAATGCTCAGTAAAAGTTTTAGAAACTAAAATCTCCCTTAACATTAACTTTTAATTATAATTTTAATATAAATTGTATAATTTTAGAATAAATTCAATTACTGTTTTAAAAAAAACGTCAGTTTAAAAACTAAAATTTCATTGTTAACTGTGGTAAATGAAATAATGCCGAGTAGAAAAATATCATATATGATAACATAATAAAAGAAAATTACCTAACTGAACTTTATTTTCTATAGTCTCTTGATCATCTCATCAATATATTTTGGCGTGATAGGTGCTAAGGAAGATATTTAGTAATGTCTCCACTTGCCAAGAACCAATATTAGCATTCGTACCTCCGAGATATATTAACACTAAATACAACAGAAAGAAAAAACAAGATAAAACTATTTATAAATGAAACTTTTCACCTTTTATATAAATGCTACACAGACAAGCAGTATGTAGAAGGGGTACTAAAAAAGAGGAAACTTACATCATGAAAGAAAGTAAAATAGTCACGTGGCTTGACCATTTCCTGGTAGAGAGACACGTCTCACCTGTTCAAAGAAGAAAAGTAGAAGAGGTCGGGAATGGTTTTCTGGGACTGTCACGTGACACTACTAGAGACCCAACAGACATGCCCATCAACTGAGGGAGATAATTATTGTCTTTATATATATATATATATATATACTAAGCTAAGCTCAGAAGTTTGAGAATTTTCTCACTATACTATCCTTGCTTTTTGTACAAGCCATAAAAAAGATTCTGAGCGCAAGTAACTCTGGGGAAAATATTTTAAATGTTGCGAAGATTTTACCAGGTAATTATATATTAAGCTTGTTTGATATTTTTATGTTCGGAATATTCAATTGTCTGCCCTTGTTTAGACCTTTCATGCTTCAGTAGCTATGGAAACCAAACCCATAAAAAGACCACCCCAATTTTTTTATACTTATAATGTGAAATAGATATCTTTTGTGTTTTATCTTTGGATACCATTAAGTATAGAGTGACATGGATGCCGTAGAATGTTGCTCTTCGGACACTCCCTCCCAAAGACATATGGAATTTACAGTCACATCTCAAAGGGAAAATGCATTCAAAGAAAAAGGTTCCTCACCGAGATATTTTAAGCCATTTACATATATATTTATTATATATTTAAAATGGAAGGTATATATATATATATATATATATATATATATATATATACCTAACCGATAAAATGAAACGCAGTTTCTTCCAGGCAGCGGTCACATCGATACTGCTATATGGCTGCACTACATGGACGCTAACAAAACGGCTGGAGAAGAAGCTAGACGGCAATTAGACAAGAATGCTACGTGCAATCTTAAACAAGTCCTGGTGGCAACACCCCACAAGACACCAACTGTACGGCCACCTGCCCCCATCACAAAAACTATTCAAGTTAGACGAACCAGACATGCAGGACACTGCTGGAGAAGCAGGGACGAACTCATAAGAGATGTACTCTTATGGACCCCCACACATGGCCGTGCAAAAGCAGGACGACCAGCACAAACATACATTCAGCAGCTATGTGAGGATACGGGATGCTGTCCTGAAGACCTACCTAGGGCGATGAACGATAGGGAGGAGTGGCGAGAGAGGGTCAGGGATATCCGTGCTACCAGCGCGATATGATGATGATGATATATACCTTTAAACCTAACCCCATACTAAAACAGTTTATTTTATTATCTTCTTTTTTACAATTTGTAATGAATAATATGTTAGAGACAAGCACTGGGGCCCTGTAGTAATTTATTAAGCTTTTTGCTTAAATGTAGCACAAAGCTGCGTGATTGAGGTACCCAATGTGAACTGGGGCCCTATAAGTTACCTTAGAATATTTGTTGGTGTCATAATTCTAGCCATCTTGTCAACTATGTTTACTGCTTTGGATATCTGGAGCATCTGACAGCAAGTACATCTCTTGAATTATTTACTACTGTATCACTTTTAGTTTTTGCTAATTGCTCCGTATTAGTAGCCTTGTGCCAGACAAAATTTGGTAAACCTGAAGGAAACCTGGCCATAGAGTAGAAGTTAGGATATTCCTGCAGATTGTAAAATGTTTTAGTTGTCTGTGGATGCCCAAATACTTATGGCCTTGTGTCATACTAAGCTATTTCTCCTTTATTAATTTTGGTTCTCTCTGAGTGCTTCTTACTTGTAGTTTTGTGACAGAACAAGATAAACATAACAACTGTTTTACATTATACTGATAAATTGTGAATAAGGTAGTTGTAATGAAATGAGTATGTTTGGTAAAAAACAAGACATGTATATGAGAGAGACAGTTAAGTCCATTATCGGAGTATGAGCTGAAGAGCTTTAATACACCTCTACAACATTCGTACTGTGTAAAGTCCTTCCTCCCTTAAATGTTTTAGTTTAATGTTTAGTTGGTTATTGATAATGTTTTGGTTGCCTTATCAGCGATTTCAGGAGAGTTTTCAAGTAGATTCTTGAAATGTTCTTTCCACTTCTGATGTCTTTCTTCTTGCCTGGTAGCTTTTAGTTTTGCTCTAGCTAAGCAGAAAAGCTGCTGGCAATGACAAAATACCACATGAAGAATTGAAGACTAGAAAAATTGACAACATACTTCATTGAGTATGCTACACTGTGTATAAACAAAACTATAGAGAAATAGACAAAAGGCAGCATCCTCTCCTTCCTCAAGAAAAGAGACCTCAAAATCACTAAAAATTTCAGAATCGTAAATCTAATGGCAATAGCTACAAAGGGTTATAGTGTCCTACTTCTCAATCATGTTTGATCTGAAGTCAAATAAATTCTTTGAAAAATCAGAATAGATTTTGGAGAGATTCTGATCATTTATCAAATCATGAAAATAGTATGTGCAAAAAATCACAAGGCAATGCTATTGATCAAAGATTTCTCTAAAGCGTTCGATTTTGTACAGAGAGAAAAGATGGAGAAAACACTACTAGCATATAAAGTAAAGAGTAGAGTTGGCAACCCAAAGGCTCTCTTTTCAATAACTGCTAAGCCTAGGTGTAAGGGAGTGTGCTACTCCTTTCACTGGATTGCCCCACTTTATCCTTGATCCTTACCTTATAATGCTGAGTGTTTAGCAAAGAGGTTATCAAGTACCATTTTTTGAGTCTTTGTTATGATTCGACATGGGATTGAACCTCAGTCTCTATGACCATTGGTGAACACTTTGCCCATTTGGCCAATCTCAAAGAAACTGTCACTGCTTTAATGATGCTTTATTCAAACATAAAAGTAATGGTTCACTCACCCAATGGTAATGCTGATTTCTTTGACATTCTCACTGGAGTCTTTCAAGAAGATACATTAGTAACTTTATGTTTATGATCTGCCTAGATTATATACTATGAACATCCATAGAGATGTTGGTTACAGAGGTGTTTGGTTCCCTAAGCTTCTCAGAAGACAATCATCTGGAGGTTGCTGGTTCAGTCCAGACTGTAGGTGAGTAACAATACAGGAATTCTTAACACTTGTAACCAGTTATGTTTAATGGAATCAGAACAGGTGACCCCGTAGATCCAATAAAGGATGTAGTTCAAATTTCCGTGTAGGTTTCTGAGTTCGACAAATATCTGAAGGAGGCCGGAGGACATATTGGCCGAAATATTGTGGAAATAACAAAGATGAAAGCAATAGTTCAAAAACCCTTAAAGATGAAAACCAATAGAGCTTGTGAAAGAAAATGGTTTCACTCTAAAAAAGACAAAATGCAGATGACACAGATTTAGACAACACAGATTACCTATCACTTCTTACAAAGATACCAACCCAAATCGAGTGAGCAACAGGAGGAATCTGGATGAATACAAATGAAAGAGTTCACATGTTTTAAACAAGAAGTTATCTCCACTCTAAGTGGCAAGCCTATGAAATTACATGATCAGTTCATGTATCTCAGCAGCAATATCTCATCTATTGAAAGTGAAGTCTACATATGCTTAGAAAAGGCATGAACTAATATTGACTGGTTATTGAGCACACAGAAATTAGATCTCTCTGATAAAAAAAAACAAGATTTCTTCCTAGCTGTGGCTGTGTCAGTACTACTATATAGATGAACCCCCTAATGAAAAACAGAGAAAAAGCTTCATGCCAACCACACAAGCATACTATTTGCAATTTTGAACATTTTCCAGAAGTAACATCCTACAAAAACACCATATATGTCCACTTACCTCCCATCTCAAAAACCATCCCAGCTAGATGAATAAAATAAGCAGGGCACTGCTGGATAAATAAGGACAAATTCTTACACATGGACATACCAGTGTTCACCAACCAGTAAAGAATTACATTAGATCTAAGAGGACCTGAAAGGGTTAATGGATGATTGGGATAAATGGTAACAGAGAGTGTACTCAGTGCTGTCAGTACGACATGATGACGATAACACATTAGTGGACTAACAGGTCTCCAGGGTTAAAACTGACTTCACTATTGAGAATTCTAGTAAGTTGGTCTCATGACCATCAATCAATATTAATCAAGGTTTACTAACACACAAGTTCCCTTTGATTCTCTATTTGATTCCTATTATCCACTGTACTTAGCAAGTCATCTTGATGGCACTCAGTGTCTGCAGAGAGTTGATGAACATAAAATTTTGCTGTTCAAACATCATTGGTGTGTCCATGCGTAGTAGTCCCTAGGAGAACATCAATTATGAATTTGTTTTTACTTATTCAGCATGTTTTACTCCTCCTACATGAATGGATTGTAAGATAGGAGGTGAATTACCACACAAATGCCATTTTGTAGGATGCTGTTTCTGGTATTTATTTAAATGCAGCACATGGTATCCTGTTTGTGTCCACTAGATTTTTTTTCAAGTGATTTGGTTAAATAAAAGTAATGCAACCATACAATACTACTGACATATCGACAGTTTTGAAGAATTCCCATTTTATCTTATCAGAGATCAGATTTCTTTATGGTCGATAACCTTTCAATCACAGTTCATGCTTATGTTTACATCACTTTCAGTTGAGGAGATATTCCTACCAAAGTAAATGAATTGGTCAACTAATTTTCATTTAATGTGGAGATAATACTATCTTGTTTGAAGAAAATGAACTGTTTTATCCAAGTTCACATAGAGACCAATGATGCTTGCTGTGTACTCCAGGTTATTTAGCTGAGATTCAGCTTAAGCAGGTGTAATTGTGAAAAGTGCTAGATCATCTGCATAGACTGTATCCGTCATTGTTTCAGCTGGATATCGTCTACTTCATTGTAGTGCTCTACTGACTTTAAATAATACAGAACTAATGATAGAAAAATATGTCTGACCATAGAGAGAAGTATTTTTGAAGCTTAAACTAATATCTGGAATTTGTTTACTATAATTTTGGTCAAAAATTTTAGTTGAAAGTAGCTGCAGCTGGCAAAAGTTTCATGGAAACAAGTGAACAAATGGATGCCAGAAAAGATATTAAAATGACCAACATGAATGACCCCTGTACATCAAAGGAATAATTCAAATTGATACCATCAAGTTTTCAATCACAGCCTGCCACCTTCATTTTATAAGTTAGTAGTGGCTGGGAGAGTTGAGAAAAATAGAAAATTAGGTGGCACCTTCAGTTTGCATCAGTTGTCTGGATGTGGGTAATATCATAAGTCTTTTTTGAGAACAAATGTCAAGGTTGGTTACATCGAGTCTAACTGGTTGTTTGAGGTGGACAGAGTTTACAGTGGTTAGAGTTGATAAAATGAAAGTGAAGACTGCTGTACTTTTAGTAGATCAAAAAAAAAAATGACAGAAAATGTTGGTCAAATGGTAAAGCCCAATATAGAACATGTTGATTTTCTTTTGTCAATAAGTATATGGAAATAAATTTAAAAAAATGTCGATAAGTCAAATTAGGAAAACGGATAAAGAAAAAATGCAAAATGTATGATATATATATATATATATATATATATATATCAAAATCAAATTAAAATGAATAATGAAATATTAGTTTAGAAAATGACATATTTCAAAAGATGGATTCAGAGGATAAAAAGTAAAAGAAAATAAGTTTTGAGAAATGAGGAAGTAGAGAGAGAGAGAGAGAGAGAGATAGTGGGTGCCATTTGGGAGAAAAGTGGATGAGAGAGTGTGCTTTATGAGAGGAGAAAAGAGTGTGTTTTGGAAGAAGAGAGAGTAAGTGCCATTTGAGAGAAGAGTGGATGAGAGAGTGTTTTGAGTGAAGAGAAGATGAGAGTGTGTGTTTTGGGAGAAGAGGAGGAGAGAGAGTGGGTTTTATTAGAAGATGAAGAGAGTGAGTGAGTTTTATTAGAAGATGAAGAGAGTGAGTGAGTGAGTTTTATTAGAAGATGAAGAGAGTGAGTGAGTGAGTTTTAGGAGAAGATGAAGAGAGTGAGTGAGTGAGTTTTAGGAGAAGATGAAGAGAGTGAGTGAGTGAGTTTTAGGAGAAGATGAAGAGAGTGAGTGAGTGAGTTTTAGGAGAAGATGAAGAGAGTGAGTGAGTGAGTTTTAGGAGAAGATGAAGAGAGTGAGTGAGTGAGTTTTAGGAGAAGATGAAGAGAGTGAGTGAGTGAGTTTTAGGAGAAGATGAAGAGAGTGAGTGAGTGAGTTTTAGGAGAAGATGAAGAGAGTGAGTAAGTGAGTTTTAGGAGAAGATGAAGAGAGTGAGTGAGTGAGTTTTAGGAGAAGATGAAGAGAGTGAGTGAGTTTTAGGAGAAGATGAAGAGAATGAGTGAGTTTTAGGAGAAGATGAAGAGAGTGAGTGAGTTTTAGGAGAAGATGAAGAGAGTGAGTGAGTTTTAGGAGAAGATGAAGAGAGTGAGTGAGTTTTAGGAGAAGATGAAGAGAGTGAGTGAGTTTTAGGAGAAGATGAAGAGAGTGAGTGAGTGAGTTTTAGGAGAAGAGGAAGAGAGTGAGTGAGTTTTAGGAAAAGTGGAGGAGAGAGAGTGATTTTTAGGAAAAGAGGAGCAGAGAGAGTGAGTTTTGGGAGAAGAGAAAGAGAGAGAGTGAGTTTTATGAGAAGAGGAGGCGAGTGAGTTTTGGGGGAAGAGGAGGAGAGAGAGTTTGTGTTTTGAGAGAAGAGATGGAGAGAGTATGTTTAGAGAGAGGAAGAGTGAGAGAGTTAAAAACATGTGTAAGAAAATATCATGTACCTTATTATTTATTGTTTGAAGTGAATAATCCCCCCGCCTAAATGTATGTTTATGCGAATTGATGAACTTATCTTGAGCTGCATTTGTATATCACTTTTATTTGTATAATTATTTGGAGTTTGGAAATGGAAATAATGCACCGGACTTGATTAAAATGAATGATTATTAATTTTGATTCACATACTTCAGTGTAAAAATCTCTTATAACTTCTTTCACATCGAAACTGCTCCTTGATAAGATCAAAAACTAATCTGATCTAATCTCAGATGATATGATCTCCCAAAGCCAGTAAATACAAGATCGGGCAGATGTAATACAATAGGAACTTGTATTGTGTGGTATTATTGGCTGCACTATGTGTTACAACCTATCGGGCAACATTACCACACTAGACGGAGCTTCTCTGAGGCTAGTGGACAAATTCACCTACCTAGGAAGTAGCGTCTCATCAACCGAAAACGACATCGACACACGACTGACAAAAGCATGGACAGCTATAGATAGGCTCTCAATCATATGGAAATCAGACCTGACCGATAAAATGAAATGCAGTTTCTTCCAGGCAGCGGTTGTATCGATACTGCTATATGGATGCACTACATGGATACTAACTAAATGGCTGGAGAAGAAACTTGACGGCAACTACACAAGAAGGTTGAGAGCAATATTGAACAAGTCCTGGTGACAACACCCCACGAGACACCAACTATATGGCCACTTGCCTCCCATCATGAAAACTATACAGGTTAGACGAGCCAGACACGCCGGACACTGTTGGAGAAGCAAGGACGAGCTCGTAAGTAATGTACTCCTATGGACCCCCACATATGGCCAAGCAAAAGCAGGACGACCAGCCCAAACTTACATACAGAAGCTATGTGAAGACACAGGATGTAACTCAGAATACCTGCCAGAGGCGATGAATGATAGAGAGAAGTGGCGAGAGAGGGTCAGGGATATCCGTGCTGGCGGCACGACTTGATGATGATGATTTTTACCTTGTCTTCTATAACGGAGTCAAAAAGTGTGATAACCCCCAAATGCTATCCCCTATTGAATAAAGATTAATACATATCTGGTATTTGCTATATGATATTAAGATTATCTAATTTGGTTGAAATGCACAAGTATTTTTTCTATTACCAGAAAATTGGGGGAAAAATACTAAAAACTTTAAGTATATTATCATTATTAATTTTTGGTGGATATCTTATCTTCACATGGCTACTTTTTATCTAACTTGCTTAGGTTGAATGACTTTATTCAAGAAGTTAAAAATCATCAAGTCATGCTAATAGCACAGGTTCTCTCAACCTTCTCTTGTCATCCATCCCAATTCGCTATTGCTCTTAGCAGGTACACAGCATGGTATCCAGTGTTCACACAGAGTTGGTGTGTGTGTGGGTGTGTGAGAGAGTTCATAGGAGAATGTTGCAGATGAGTTCATTTCTGTTTCTTCATCAGTACCTAGTATGTCTTAGATGTTTTTTGAGATGGGAGGTAAACAGCCAAACAGCTACTTTTTTGGAGGGTTGCTGTTTCTCAGATTTGTACCAAACAGCACAGAGTATCTTTCGAAGTTTCTATCAAGCTTTTTCTTCAAGGGTTTCGTTTAAGTCTACGTGGCACAAGTACTCAATACTACTGATATAACTTGGAACAATTACTATTTTATTTCATCAGAAATCAAATTTCTAATTTCACTGGCTTACCATTTAATGTTGAGATGGTGCCATATTGTATAAAATACATGAACTATTTTAGCTGTGATTATATAGAGATCAATGTATGTTGCTGCCTACTCCAGCTATGTGGAATAGATTCAGCTTGAGCAAGGATATTTGTGAGAAGCACTTGATAATCTGTAGTCTTCATCCGTAATATCTTCTGCAAGATAAAGACTGCTTCTCTTCCATTTTTTTTTTTTTTTAAAGAATGAAACAAATTTTTTTGTTAGATTTATTTGTCTTCATTTAAGCAATCTTGGCAGATTATGAACAGAAATGGTCAAAATGTATCTCCTTTCAAGATTCCTGAATGAATGAACCATAGCTTTTATGCTTCTTTAGGGAAACCAATTGCTAGAGGTATTTGCTCCATCTTTTCTCTGTGCATGAAGTCAAATGACTTGAAGTGTTAACTTGAGATTTTTAGTACATACTCTTTTGAGGATTGTATAGATTGTCAGAATCTGAGATGAGGATCAATTTCTCAAAAAACCATCTAGATTTTTCCTTAGAATTTTTAAAATTTAGATCAGATATGATTGAGAAGCAGAGAATTATAAAACTTTGCTGTTCTAGAACTGAGGGTTATGCCTCTGTATTTTTTAGTGATACTGAAATTGCCTTTCTAGGGGAAAAGGAGGATGCAACCATTTGTCTATTTCTCTTTTGAGTTTTGTTAAAAAATAAAGATGTTAAAATAAAAATTTTGATATGAGTTGAATCCCTTCCATTATCAGCCAATTTCTTGTTTTTTACGTCTTATTTCTACTTTTTATCACAATTTCAAGGTGAAATACCTACTTAACTATTTAAGCAATCATCTTTCTTTCCATTGTAACTATTATTATAACATCTTATCTAATTAAACCTGATGACTTAACGATTTTCAAAGCAATTTGTTACTAAAAAATGATGACTAACTTGAGTTGCAATAAAAAGCAATTGAAGATTTAAATAAATGAAATAAAAGAAAATACAAATTAAGATTATTACATATTGTGGGAAATGTTTTTTCTAAAAATAAAAATCTGTACATCCACTTTTAAAAAAAGCAATCGCAAAAACATATCATTCAGGCAGAGATCGAGGTAGAGAATAAGAGACGAGTTCATAGGTTTGATTTTAGTTTTTGCAAATCAACAATTCTTCTTAACTCAACTATTACATTTAACCAAACTTTCAAAGACAAAAATAAGATGTGAATTTGAGTTTCACCGAGTGATTACCTTTTATTATTATTTTCTAATCTTCAAATGTTCCTTGCTGTCACATAAAATGATGACTGCAATAAGTTGCAATTGTTTAGTTGATTAATTTTATGGCATATCAATCATTGTTGAATTAATATTGAAGTCATTATTTTTCCCATGAAATTATGTTATTTCAAGAAACTATTATTTAATTATATTCATTAGTTTGCCAACTATTTCATCATAACATCTATTCTTATACAATAAAAATAATTAGCACATATAGTTTGAAGAATTTCAAGCAATTTTATGGTTTCAAATAATTAATAATTCTTTATAAACAATCATAGCTTTCAAACTAAATCTTCTAAATACAAATAATTTGCATACATTTATATGGTTTCAAGTATTCCTATGAAATACCAAGAACTTTCAAAAGAGATCTATATGACCAATAAGATTGGACCCTTACAAATACTTCTACTCTGGGTTTGTGTAGATGTGGGAGTAATGGCAATAAAGGAGTTCTCCATAATTCCAGAGCCTTACAATTTGATGCAATTTAATGTCATACTCAGGACACCTCTTTTGGTGGTAGTGTTAGTGGGGGTCTAACAGGGGATGTAGACAATGGGTTCTCCACCAAGCCAACAGGGTGGATGAGTTTTTGTTAAAAAAAAATCTAATAAAAACAAAGATGAAATAAAGCAATTCAAATTTGATCATTATAAAAATAAGAGTCTGTAATTATTTTGGGAAGCTAAAATTCTCAAAATATATGCATCATATTTTTTGTTTGCCTGTAATTTTGCAAACTATTATAATGAATTTGATCCTCCCTAAGTGCCCAACACTTTTGGTTGTGAATGACAGTAAAACTTAGTAAAATTCATATACCTTTAAAAATATACCACATTCAAAGATTCTGGTTTCATTCAAACTCTGTACCCCCACCTCCCTTCAAAAACAACCCCCAAAAGAAATGACTTACATTTAGGTAAAATGATCAAGCCCTTTGGCCCAAGTAGAAATAATATATTTTTGCTGATTCTAATGAAAAAATTTTCTGTCTAAAAAAGGAAAATAAATCGTCACAAAATGTTTTAGGGAAACAGACACTAAATAATAAAGCAAACAGTCGAATGAAAACATAACCACATGGTAGGGAAGAAAAAATGGTATTGGATAACTCCCACCAAAAAGAAAGACACCACAATGTATTGGATAAAAATGGTATTGAACACCCCATCAAAAAAAACAAAACATAACCATATGGTATGGGACAAAAGTGGTATAGGGTAATCCCCTCCCCCCCAAGAAAACATAGGCATATAGTATTGGAGAAAAATGGTATAGGATAATCCCCCCACTTAAGAAAACATAGCCATGTGGTATTGGACAACCCCAGTAAAAACATATGGTATTGGACAAACAATGACTCTCAGTATTCACTTGTACAT
This sequence comes from Sepioteuthis lessoniana, assembly GCA_963585895.1. Lineage (NCBI taxonomy): Eukaryota > Metazoa > Mollusca > Cephalopoda > Myopsida > Loliginidae > Sepioteuthis > Sepioteuthis lessoniana. The sequence goes on along the minus strand of CAUZXS010005490.1, from coordinate 160,016 downwards.
TTGATATCCTCAGATTTGAAGCCCTTCAAACATTTTGTACTTCTAATTTATTTTCACAATAAACAGTGTTAAATAAATAAATAGATAAATAAGTAAATAAATAAAAAGGAAAAAAAAACAAAGTCTATCATACTCCTGAATCAAAACCTCTAAAGCCAGCTGTTGCCATTGAGGAAAAATTGTGGGTAAACTGGTTTCTTACATATCCTACAGTTAGAAACAACAACTTTTCTTAGTATTATTTCATTTGAAATAGTTGTTATTATAGTTCTTCTGTGGTCATGGACTGGTACTTAATTGACCAGCTTGTATCAAAACATTTTCTCTATAATTAGTTGTCAATGTAATATTCAGAGTTTCAAACATATCAACCTATCTAGGCTTATTTTATTGCTCTTATTTATATTTTTAGTGTAGTTAAAAGTTTGTTTTTTTTTGGTACTGGGTCCTATTTGACCCAAACAGGTAATTCTACATTGGGTCTGAGTGAACCTGTGGCTAATGGTTACAAAGAGGAACTCCACACTTCCACAGATCTCTACAACTAGAGCCTCATCACTAGATACAGTTTAGTGTCATACCTCAGACAAACCTTACTCTTCAGTTAGCATTTTCCAAGATCTATTGACAGGGCATTATTTTTAAATAGGTACAGACTTGGATTTTCAGAAATACAATGTTTACAACTGCATTAACTGATACTAAACAAATGAATAACATCATCAGCTGGGGAACATGAATCTCATTAATTCCCTTTAGAATTCCCTGACCATAAATAGATTTTCCAAAATTTTCAATGACCGACCACCAGAATTCTTCACAACTGTAAACCTTGCAACCAGAGATTTGCTCATGCTTATGTGAATGTTGATGCATAGATCTCTTTTCGTTATTGACTGATTTTTTTTTTCTATGTACCACTACTTGAAATTTAGACAATTCAATTTGCAGTATCATTTTCTATTCTTGAATTTAATCTTGGAGATGACTTTAGTTATTTAGTAAGTTTAACTTGGTTGTGGAGTAAGGCGAGAAGTTTGTGGTACTCACAGAGAACCAAATTCATAAGTAATGGTCTGCTACCCTTGCTTGCTAATTATTATAGTAAAACATTTCAAAGTGTGGATTCTTAACATAAAAATCATGCTATGACCTGTCATTCATTTGTTTTGTTGAAAAATTCTAAATCAATATGCAGAAGGCTGTTTTATTATTATTCTCTCATTACCAATAAAAATGCTAAAATTACTTAAAATAAACAAAAATAAAGATAACCTTTCAGTGAAGTGCAGTTTGGCCATCATGAAAATGCAGTACAATTATATGTGTTCATGTGTGTTTGTTAATCCATTGATTTGATTATGATCATTAAATAAGCCAAAGTTTAATAAATAAACAACACAGTTGATTTGTTTATTGTGGTGAAGACCCGAATCAAACTTGGCACAATTTTATACCAAGTACACATAAAGTGAAGCGCAGTTTCTTCCAAGCAGCAGTCGTGTCGCTATATGGATGCACCTCATGGGCGCTAACTAAACATATGGAGAAAAAGTTTGATAGCAATTACACGTGAATGCTGCGAGCAATATTGAACAAGTCTTGGAGACAGCACCCTACAAAGCAGCAGCTGTACAGCCACCTACCACCCATCATGAAAACTATCAAAATTAGACAAACCGGACATGTGGGACACTGCTGAAGAAGTAGGGACGAGCTCATAAGTGATTTACTCCTGTAGACCCCTTCACATGGATGAGCAAAGGCAGGATGTCCAGCTTGGAGCTATATGCAGCAGCCTTGATGTAGCCTTGAAGACCTGTCAGGAGCAATGGACAATTGGGAGGTGTGGCGAGAGAGGGTCAGAAATAACCGTGCTGATAGCGCAACATGATGATGACACATCAATAAATCTCGAATGAAGGTTGACCATGTGAAACACAGGAATAATTTTTTACCGTTTTATTCTAGTTCATATTGTGATACACATATAAGTATCATTCAAAGAATTCTAAGGCTAAACCAGAAAGAACAGCCAGAGCTGAACATGCTAAACTGAGATCAAGAGGAGGAGCGAGTTATCTTTAGGATAAGTCACAAAAATGAAGATGTCAGAGCAGAACCTGAAAAGGGTTAATATTTCAAAGACACTTCTGACAATCTGACTCCTCCTTAGTGAGGCTAAGAACTTTTTAAATGACTTCCGTACAAATGTATGTATGCCTGAGAGACATCTGTTCCCTATTGTGCAGTTTAGTTCATGAATATCACTAATTCACTTATACCAGACTAAATGGAGCTTTATCTCTCTCTGTATGTGTGTGTGTATATATATATATATATATATATATGCACATGTATATCTAAGAGATGTACTCTTATGGATCCCCACACATGGCCGCGCAAAAGCAGGGCGACCAGCTCGAACATACATTCAGCAGCTATGTGAGGATACAGGATGTTGTCCTGAAGACCTACCTAGGGTGATGAACGATAGGGAGGAGTGGCGAGAGAGGGTCAGGGATATCCGTGCTACCAGCACGACATGATGATGATGATATCTAATGGAGGAGAAGAAGGAATTTTGAACAAGCAAGTTAAGCGGTATATACACATTTAAGACCAGTTATTTTGTTGTTTGGTTAAAGTATAAAAACACAGAAATCTTTGCTGTTTAATTACTATTCTCTCATTATCAATTAAGCAAATCATAGCAATAAATAGAAAGAAAACTAATTTCAAAAGCCAATGTAAAACAGCCTGACAAACAAATATTCAGCTTATCCCACTGGGATAGACAGATAGATAAAAAGTTAGGTATGAAAAAGCTGAGATAAATAGGTAGCCAAGTTGTATATTAGAAACATGCAAGGCTCTTTATAACTACTTAAGACCATACATTCATTTGTTAAAAAATAAATATACTGAAGTTTTGTTTTATCCTCATCTCTATGATTTTCCTCCAAAACAAGAAATTTGGACTGGAAAGAAAAAAAAAAGATCTTAATTACAGTGCAGTAAGACCAGCACGCATTCACATTGCAGGCAACTGCGTGTAGTAAACATTAACAAAGAAATAAATATGGTGAATTACTATTTTAAAATAGACTCAAGCATAAAAATTGTAAAGAATATGGAATTTCTTTTTCTTTTTTAATCAGTCTAAAGTGTTTTAGCTGACCATTTCAGTAAAGTAAAACAAATTTTAGTTAAAAAAGAAAACTTAGAGTCAATTAAATCCATCAGAAGATTTCAATATATGAAAGAAAAGAGAGAGAATAAAAAAAAGTTGATGGACAAGAGTATATATGTGCATGTATATTGTCCCCTCTATACTTGAGTATACATATAGCAAAGAATTTCATGAGCCTGAAAAAAATGTATATATACATATATATATATATAGAAAGAGTATTGATGCTGAAGAATATTTATTCTAACAGAGAAAAAAAAGAGTCAGGCAATCCTCTTAGTAAAAATTCACAAGACCTGTTTCTCATATGTTCCATCATATTTTCCATTTTCAGGGAAAGGCTTTTATATTAATTTTGCCTTCCTTATTATTAGTTGTTCAATATTTACAGCCCCCTACCCGCTATTTTATTATTTTTTAAATTTTTTTTTTTCATTTTCATATTATGATCACTTAATGGAGGTTCTTAACATCAGCTTTATTAAAACAAATGGATGAGAAGATGAAGAAGAGGATGGCAAGTATCTACTGATTTTCAGGAAACAGATACTTGTTCAATCAGTGGCTGTAGCAAGAGAGAGCGAGAGAGAAAGGAGAGAGGAAAACAGTACAAGCAAAGTAAAAGACTCAAAGAATGAAACATCGCATTTTTATAATAATTAAAAATGGTTTGGCAGTATAATCGCATTTCTTCAGCTTTTACTTGTCAAAATCGCTTACGTCTCATCGGAATGGTCGGACAGGCTTGAAAGCGTGAAGAGACAGAATACAAAGAAAAGCAATAAAAACAAAGAAAGTCACAAGCCAAAAGTAATCTTTTCATGTACACTTTTCTAATAGAGACAGAATAATACCCACACAGGCAACATGTCAGTGTGCACACACACAACACACACACATATATATATACAAATGTGTGTGTGTGTGTAGAGATTGATAAAAGTCTATACTGGTAGATATTGGTATGTGCCTAAATCATTTGTAATTTATTCTTACATTACGGTCTGTTTTGTTTGGACCTTGTTAAAAGTAAGGAATTGTATCTGATTATTTTATACCCGAGTGTTCATCTATAAGTTTGAAGTCCGATAGTTATGGCTGAATATTTACCTGGAAGTTTCACTGTATAATATTTAATTTAGATAATTTATATTCAACCCTAAATTTAGTACATTTTTAAATAAGATACTTGTTGTCTAAAGGTCACTGTCATAGAAAGCGGACTTAGCTACCAAAGTTCAAATCCTCGACAAGGTTGTTTGCATTTGGACGAATACTCTTGTGAAAGGCATGAATCCAACTATTTTTCATCCAGCAATGGATAAATCGTTGGGCAGGCTTGGTTCTGTAGACTTAGAGTGGTAATTGGTCTAGAAGTAGGAAAACTGAATTCAAACCAGTTGTAGATTTGAGGAGGAATGGACTCAGGCGATAAGACACTCCTCACAAGTAGTGCCTCTATGACCAAACCAGGTTTTGAGATAAGTCTTATATCTTCTTCAAAAGGAGAATAATATGTTGTAAAATAAATATTGTGGTAAAAAATTATTGCTTTTTTTTTTCCATTTATAAGGCCACAAACTTATTGATATACCTATGTACACATCACATAGACAATAAGTTTCTATCAGGTGTATCAATCCAAAAGAGAAAAACAAAACAAACTGTACTTCTTCCAATCAAATGTAATGCAATAGAACATAAATCAAAAATGATTGCAGGAATATAAATTTACCCGCCCCGAGGAAGAACATTGTGTGTGTGTGAGTGTGTGTGTGTTTGCTCATGTGGTGGTGGGGAGTCATTTATTCAGAAATCCAAACAGTGAATGTATAAAACCCAAAATGAAAACCATTTCTCCAGATTTTCTTTCCTTATTTTGGCACTGACTCCTGTTGCCTAGCAACAATTACTGACAGGACTGAAAAGGCATTTAAATATAGAAGAAAAAATTCATTAAAATATTTGTTTATATGTAAAAGATGGAAAACTTCTTTTTTTGCACTAACGAGAAAGATAAAATTGTAATTTCTTTTTCTTGAAAGAAACGGATGGTGGCAAATCAAACAAACAAACAGCTGAATGAGTAAAATCTGCTGTGTGAATATATATATATATATATATATATATACACTCACATACATTACATATATTAATATGAAAAGATTTATGAAATTTACAAATTCTCAATGCAAAAAGTAAAACTTATATAAACTTAAGAGTTTCTTTAACAAATTTGACTTTCTCAACTATCCATCTAACTGCATTCATATCTATCCATCAGCCCAGTCAGCTGGGGCTATAGAATATGCAAAATGGATCTCTGCAGTGGAATAAAACCCCTCCCAACAAGTATCTGGGACACTAAAATATCTGATGGTGAGGCTACAGTTCTGGAGCTTTGAGGGAATGAGTAGTACCCCTTTATTGCTATTACTCTCTGATCCATTTTGACCCTGTTAGTGTCCCATGTAGAATTCAAAGACAACTGCTTATAACTATTAAATTGAATTATTAGATCACAATACTTGAAACTATTTTACTGCATACAAACAACTAAGTTTACTGGATATGACATTAAATCATCTGAGGGTGAGGCTCTAGTCTTGAAGTTTGAAAAATGAGGAGTATCCATTCATTGCTATTACTCCCAGGTTCACTCTGAACCAGAGTTAATATTGGTTCAATCCTCTGCTATCCTTGAAATCATTTAACTATGTGCAAACAAATGAGCTCTGGCATATCTAAAAATGTTACCTACAGATGAATATATATATATATATATATATATATATCTAATAGCATGGATGCTTATCTGCAACCATTGGTTTCATGCTGCCTTTACCAGGCATATCATCAGGCAGATTGCTGTGTAAAGAAGGCATGAAGCCAGTGGTTGCAAATAAGCATCCATGCAATTATATATGTATAAAGTAAAGTGTCGAGGGCCAGCAGAAGGCTCCCTTTTCAATAGCTATTACACCATGTTGTAGGGGAGGATGCTACTCCTTTCCTGGAATTGCTCAACTTTACCCTTGGTAAGTACCCTATATAGCTGAGTGTGAAGCAAGGAGGTATCAAGTACCATTTTTAAAGTCTTTGGTATGACTCAACCTGAGATTGAACCCAGGTCTCCCATAGATATTGACAACTCTCCACATTACACCGCATTTGGTCTACCACTAACTCACTGAGTGAGATAGTCACACCCATAAACTGTTGTAGGATACATATAAATAAAAACAGGATTTGGCATTAAATAATCAACAAAAGTTGATATGCCATTAAACAAACAACCCACCTATATATTTATATCTCTCACAGTGTGTTGTTCATTTCTACGTAGCTAAGATGATTGTGAATTTTCCTTTGATGCCAGGAGTCAGAATTTGGCACCGAATAAAATTCAGTTGATTTATTTGAAAAAATAATCCAATCAGATAGGCTCTCTCTACCTGGAAGACAATATGGCACTAATCTTCCAACCTTAATTTTCAATACATCCCCTTGTAATATTGCGCTGAATTCTCAAGTTATTTATTTCAAATAAAATCTTGGATGTGTGAGTAGTACAGGGGCTATCAATGGAACTGGCAAACTACTTTAAAATTCCTGTCAACTCTGTTTGAATTCCCTTAGCACAAATGTCCTTTAGAAAGGCATGAAATATTTCCTTCTCTTTCCAGCTATGGGTAATAGGGAAACCAGACTTGGCAGAGGATAAAGCTCTTACCTACGTTATGAACCAGCATGGCAGAGTAAGTTTTTACCGATCCATAGAACTTTGCAAACAAATTATTACTATTAAATAGGAATAATCACTTGAAACCATATGATTGTGAGCAAATTATGTGTTTTAAGAAAAGTAACTTGAAGGAACAATTGTTTACAAAGGATTTTATCATTAGTAAATTGAAGCTATAAAATTGCTTTAAAACAACTGACTTTAGCATTAAATACTCCAAAAAGGGTTGATATGGTATAAAACCAACCAACAGATACATGTGCTCATGAGCATTCCATTTTTAACTTTCACAGGGTTGATGATGCAATATCACACGATGGTTTTCTTGCAAGTGCTTTCCCTTGGCATCTCCTTCAACAAAACTACCTAATGGTCTGCAAGTCAGTTCTATTCTGCTTGGAGGTGCTCTTAGTGTAACAGTTATTGTCATGTGAAATGGAATTGGCAACTTTAGTTCAAATCCTGGATGTAGGCTGTTGATGTTTCCCTCCACATTAATGCCAGTAAAGGCATGAATCCATCTGTTCTCCACACAGTTATGTGTAAATAGTAGAGCAGACTGAGTTCTTTAGCCTTGGTTAGACAACAAGTCTAGGAGAAAGAAAACCAGGTTTACTGAACATGAAGGCTGACCTTGTGTCACATCCGACCCACAGTGAAGGGATTTGGTAAATAAACACTTCCTAGAAATTGAATATTGGGTGCAGAGACTAAGATTTTAGCAATTCTATTCCAGCAAGAACACTAAAAACAAATGAGATAAAACATCTAATGACCATGATGCCTTAAACAACCTTTCATATTTTTTGTCAACCAATTCTGTGTTCTTATCAGTCAAAGGAAAAAAACACTATTGGAATATCTAGTTAAATTTTATCAACCTTGAAAGAAAAAATTCACGTTTTGATTTTTTTAATTATTTACCTTTCTTCACCTTTTAATTGATATATTGATTATTTGGTCTTAATTAAATTCAAATTAAAAGCATTTAATAAAAAAGCTACAACCTTGAAAGATACCAAGAAAAATTAATGATTTTGTTGGATTTTTTACAAAGATGAAAAAAAAAAACACACACACACCATCACATGTTATAGAAAGTTCTGTTTGAAATTAGATAAACTCTAAAAAAAAATACAATGATAATAATTTACACAATATCAAGTGAATTGGTAATATAGCTGGATTACAATAATGTATGCAGTATTGTACAAATTCCTAAATATGCGGTGCATCTGATTCTATATACATATTGTATCTCGGTTAAAATTGGCACTGTCTTTCAGGTTTTTACCAATCCAAAAAAAAAAAAAATTCTGTCAGTATATATATATATATATATATACGTTATATACCAAGATTGTTTCAGAAAAACTGCTATATCATGATCTAATAACTTGACCAAATGATCTCAAATTTAAACCGCATGTGCAGAAACACCTTGAAATTCTGTTTGATGTTTTAACGCCTTATTTTTCTGTGGATGGCATTTCTATACCTGAAAAGAAAAAAAAATTAAACATAGAATTTTGAATTGTTTCTACACATGCCATTAGAATTTGAAATCATTTGTATGAGAAATTTGTCATGTTATTAGATTATAAAACACCCCATATATATATATATATATATATAAAATTCCATCAATTCTGTTATTCCTTAGTTCAAGCCCAGAAATTTAGTGCAGTTAGTAGGTAATACTCCATATCCTCAAAACAATTTATTACTAATATTCTATATATTACTTTGTTCTCATGGAAGTTTTTTTTTTTTTCATCACTTTCCTCTCCAAATTTTTTTAGGATTGTGTGAGGAAGTTTCAGCTTCTATTAATTCTTTGTCTCTTTTACTCACGTTTCATCTGACAATTGTAATTTTTTTTTAACACTTGAAACTTTTAGTAACAAAGCAGACACAAGAAGGAGAAATAATTTCTTTTAGGTTTTATCTTGTTCTATTGGTCAGAATTTAATGTAAAAAAAACATTTTTAAAATGATTTGTTTATTCCTACACATGTGTGAATATATCATATGAAAGAGAGAAGGTATATTTTAAAAAGTATTGAAACAAACATCATACTCACCTCTATTCAATTTTTTATCCAACCAAAATATATTTTCTTGTGAAAGATAACACTGAACAAAGTGTCTGTTTTGAAACTTTGCCAAAAAAACTTATCTAAAATTTTCAAGTATTCCTATCTAATACTAATAATTATATCATTTCAAGTCGCTATTTCCATTAAACAATAATCATTTGTTTGCAAACAGTTATATGGCAAGTAACAAATTATAATCCTTCGTAATTAATACAGTTTTCAGTAATATAACATCAAGTATTCCAATTGATTATGAATAATTTTTAAATAAATCTATTTGACCCATAAATGGGACCCTAACGAGTGCAAACACTCTGGATCAGAGTTGAACTGGGAGTAATGATAATGAAGAGGTATATCACTCTTCCCAGATCTCCAGAACATGATCTTCACCATCAGATGCAGTTTAGCTTAACACCCAGGATACTCCTTTTTATGAAGGTCTTACTCCTCTGCAGCCAATACAGTCAGCTTATTTTAAACCCCACTGATAGGGTGACCATTTCTTGTGTCTCTGCTTTACTCTATGATACTTTGATATAAAACAGTTGAGTGAGGAGTATGCAATAAAATACAGCAAAACCCTGAAAGCAAATCTTTAAAATTTATTCTCCAAAAAATTCAAATAGTTCAGGTAAAACTTGTTTGACTTGTCTTTTAAAAGATAAGCCTGGAATTCACATACATTAGTAAAATTGACAGAAAATAAATTTCCTGATTGAAATATATTTGACGAGAAACTTGTTTGAAACAATATTCAGTCAAAACATGGAAATTTATTTTTTTAAAAAAATGATCAAGAGGAAACAAAGAAGAAGAGACTTCATTTTTCTATGTAAAGTTGTATAAATGTTTCCTCTATTGACCTCCATGATGAAAAATATGCAACCTCTGTTCATTTAGAGAAGTTAATGAAAAATTATGAGATTTTTGATTGAAGACGTTTCTTTGAAGGAAAATAAAGCATCATTAATTAGTGAAGGAATATAACGACTTTTTTTTTTAGAAGAAAATACAACAAATAATGATAAAAATGATCTGATTGTTTTCTTGTATTTTCCCGTTTAATTTAATAAGTCTTCTTTATTGTTTCTTAAAAAAAAGAGATTACAAAGTTTATCATTGTCTTTGATGATTCTGACAACTCAAGAAATGCACTAATATTATATTCATGCACCTTTTTTAATGCATGTTGCTTTTTTTTTTTTTTTTTAATTTTTGAACATTTTTTTTTATCAATGTCTACGATTATTTCTAAATATCAAAAGAGTTCAAATAGATCTCGAAGTATATTTCTCAAGTATTTAAATTCCACTGCTTTTTCACTGAGTATTTGAATTAACAAAGTTTACTTTCAAATTGACACATAATGAAGTAAATATTTGCTAAGTTTTTTTTTTATAATACACTGCTCTCATATACTTGCAAAATCTTAAAGGTTGGTAGTATTTGTTGATTTATGTAAACCGAACTCATGCTATTTCAGAAATTGTAATTTTTTTCCATTCTTATTCAGTCAAGAACAAAGTGAAAAATTATGCTTTTTTATATAATATATGTAATACAATTCATACATTTAAATGAATATATTCCACATACTTTTTTTTTTAAGGAAGCAACATTAATTGTTTATATTTCTAACATAAAGAAGAGAACATTAAATTTCACTTAAAAACATTTTGAGACTTTTCAAATTTAAATTAAGTGTCCCATCAATAGAACATATTAAAAGTTTGTACTTTCACTGAAATTTTACTATTATACATTTAACAAAAAAATTTTTTTTTTATATTGAAGGAGGGCAAAAAAGAGGATTTTTATTTGCGTTTTAAAAAAATTATATAAGAACTATAATAAATCATCCTAAATAGATGATTTATAATATTTCTTATATCTTTTTTTAAAACAAAAAGATTTATTTTTATAAAATCCAAACATATTCTTTGTATATTTCAGTATCATGTCTTGCCAAAAATATTTTTGACTGAGTCAAGTGTTATCGAAACTTAGCAAGTGCTTAAAATCAAGTTTTGTTAAAATAATTTCTGACTTTTGTGTCAAGAGACACATAAAAAAATAATCACCTTAGTTTCAGAAGGACTTTCCTCCTTGCAACACCTGCCCTTTCATCTAAAAGGGGTAATGGCAGGGTTTTTGCTCTATACTTGAGGTACCTTTCTATTGAAGCAAAGCAATTTTTATTGGTTATTGATTTGGTTGAGGATTTGATGAAGCATTATCTACCAATATTTTCATGTCTAAATTTTTGTTGCTTTTCATTGAAACTCTTCCAGCATCCAATTTATGTCTATTGTCATATCTTGAATTTTCATTAGATGAATCAGTATATACCATTAATTTTTTATTAGAATTTTTTCAAATTAATTTTAATTGCTCCAGGTGAAACTCAAACTTGTATCTTTTTTTGTTAGGAAGCAAAGTTAACCATAGATTTAGTTATAAGAAATTTTATGACTGACTAAAACAAATTTAATCATTTAAACTTTACCCCCTGAATTTTACCAATACTCACATCTTTTAACGGCCACATACACTTGTATTGGAAGTAGTAATATCATCGTTTCCTTTATTATTAGATGAAGCATTTTGAATTTTTTTTTTTGCCAGTACTTCTTTATCATTTTAGTTGCTTTACCATAGAACTATTTTGACTGTTTCATAAATGCGGTTTATTAATGGCCATAATCTGACTGAAGAACAAAACTAAAATCAAAAATGAGGTGGAAAAATATGACATGGCAGACCGAATTTGAAAAGGAAAAAGTACACACTCCCCTTATTCAGGATAAAGTCCTGACAATTGACAAGGAGCATCTTAGATTATGGAAGTTGAATCAAGCTGAATACATTGACTGGTTTAGCATGTATATCATTAGTAAATTGAGATTTCAACAACATTGCTTTCTTTGTTTAACTAAGGAGATTATGAAGTACTCTTAGAGGCATAATTAGAAATTACCAGGGTGCTTCGGGTATCACACGTTCTTAGAATGGATTCATCTAATTGGTATATGAATCACCATTTTCCATTAATATTTTTGTTTTTCTTCTGAGGAAAATTAATTCCATTTTTACCTCATTGATTTTATTATTGATGAGGACTGAAGAATGAATCAGTCAAAATGTATTAACATCAAAAACAAAAAGAAGGGGTTGAATTTTTTCAACAATTTCTCATAAAGTAAAAATCAACATGGGTAGAGTGTTTGCCAATGGTCTGGGAGACCTGGGTTCAATCCCGGGTCAAGTCATACCAAGGACTATTAAAATGGTACTTGATACCTCCTTGCTTAACACTCAACAATATAAGGTACGTATCAAGGGTAAAGTGGAGCAATACAAGGAACAGAGTAGCACCCTCCGCTAAACCTCAGTGTAATAGCTATTGAAAAGGGAGCCTTTGGGTCACCCTCAACTACGGTCACCAGCCTATTTGTATATGACATGAACCCTTGACTTAAGATTAGGAAATCCTGGATAAAAATTCTTGTATGTTTTATACACTCACTTTTTAGAATTTGTAGCTGCTAAAGTTTTCCTGAAATTTAGCATTTCTTCGACTTTTTATCAGTTTGTATTGACTAAAAATAAGAATTTACGGAGTTTATTTTTAGTCTTAAAAGATAAAATTTTCACAACATTTTAGGGCAAACAGTCAGACATGTTCATACAAAAATACAACTAATTTGCAATGAAAATAAACTTACATTAAGAGACACATGGAAATCAGACCTAACCGATAAAATGAAATGCAGTTTCTTCCAGGCAGCTGTCGTATCGATACTGCTGTATGGATGCACTATATGGATGCTAACAAAATGGCTGGAGAAGAAGCTAGACGGCAATTACACAAGAATGCTGTGAGCAATCTTGATCAAGTCCTGGTGGCAACACCTCTCAAGACACCAACTATATGGCCACCTGCCTCTTATCACGAAAACTTTCCAAGTTAGACGAACCAGACATGCAGGACACTGCTGGAGAAGCAGGGACGAGCTCATAAGTGATGTACTCCTATGGACCCCCACATATGGCCAAGCAAAAGCAGGACGACCAGCACGAACATACATTCAGAAGCTATGTGAGGATACGGAATGTAGCCCTGAAGACCTGCCAGAGGCGATGAACGATAGGGAAAAGTGGCGAGAGAGGGTCAGGGATATCCGTGCTTGTGGCACGACATGATGATGATGAAGAGACAAAAAGATTATCGACAAACACTCATTCCAGAGGATATTTCTTTGAAATGGTGTAGAGAGCATTAGTTTTGACTAGAGATATAACTAATTTTCAATCATCCCATCTTGAATATGTTGAGGTATATGACCAGAAAAAGTTTATTATATAGTTTAATATACATCTCTAACATTTAGTCAGATGGTTTGGTTTGGTTTTATGGCATATCAACCTTTGTAGGTCATTTAATACCAAATCTCTTAATATATATATATATATATATATATATATATATATATATATCTTTAAAGAAAAACTAAAGACCGGTTAATTTAGGATTATAAATTTATTTCCATCCTGTTTTTCAGTTTCTGGTGTAAACCAAAAACATGAACAAAAATATAACAGGACTTCTTCAGATCCAATGGATTCTGGTTTAACTAGACCGAATAATACCTATATATATATATATATATATATATTAAATATATGATTTCTAAGCACATTTTGTATCTAACGTTTTTAAACGAGCCTGAGCTCATTTTTTTTGCAATAAGTTAAATAGTTTTACTTATTTCTATCAAATACTAATAATTCCATTTACTATTAAACATTTGTTTGCACACAGTTTAATGTTTTCAAGCATTGTTATGTATCACTAAAAATTCAATTAAACATCAGTCATTTATTCACACTCAGTTAAATGTAAAAACAATTCTATTACAAACAATTCAGTTTCGCATGAGTTCATAGTTTAAATATCAAACAGCTCTATTCAACCCATAGATAGAAGCCTACCAAGTGCTGCCACTGCAGGCCCAAGTGGACCTGGGAGTAATGGCAATGAAGTGATACTCTGTATTCCTCAAAGCTTCAGCATAATTGGAATCTCAAGTGGACCTGGGAGTAATGGCAATGAAGTGATACTCTGTATTCCTCAAAGCTTCAGCATAATTGGAATCTCATCATCAGATTATTTCGTGCCATATCCAGAACACTCATTGGGGGAGTTTTACCCCTCTGTAGAGATGCAGTCGGTATATTCTACAACCCCAGCCAATTGGCCTACATTTAGGCTGAAAAATGTGGAAAATAGGGCGTCATTATACATAGATAATTATGGCAATGACAATTAATTATTTCTGTATGTGTGTAAGTTTTCATTCTAAATATTAATAATGATAACAAGGTTTGTTTTTTTAATACAAAGTCACTATTTTGTATTTGACAGCAAAATATTCTGGAACTGAGTTCTGTAAAAGTTTTTTTTTTAAATTTAATCAATCAGCAACAAATATGTTGAGATTAGTTATATTAGTTTTATTGATGTTATATGAAATATACAAATGTCATAAACAGCTGACATGACTCACGAGCTAAACACCAGGGAATTTTAAAATATTTTATCGTTTATTTATTTTTTAAGTAATCATATACAGTATGAAATTGTGTATACACCAAAGTTTTCTCTCTCTCTCTTCCTATATATATATATATATATATAAAAAAGAAAGAAATTCTCTCTGAACACTTTATCTCTCTTATATACACACTGAGCCATTGCAGATTACTGAATATACTCATGTAATCAACTACCCCTACATTTTAGCCACAAAAATATATTATGTGTAGTAAACAACAATAAGCTTCAATGTGTGTGTATATATATATATATATACACACAATTACATATATATACTGGAACAGTTTCTTTCTCTTTCTCTCTCTCACATATATATATATATATATATATATATACACACACACAGACACACATTTAGTTGAGGTGCACAGGGGAAACTGTGGTTGTTGTAAGAAATGGAATGAATGACCAGAGTTCAAATCCTAAAGGGGGATGTTTGCATTTCAAGTCATGCATATGCCCTTAGTAGAGGGATGAACCCATCATTTCCCTCTTCCCAGCTATGGGAAAATAGTTAGGTTGACTGAGCTCTTTACTAATAGTAAGAAAATCAGTCTAGAAAAAGAGAACTGGATTCAAACAAGCTTTACTCCACTTACAAATGAACCTTTTGTCACATCTTGCAAGTGGCTGAAGGGTTGGGTAAATACCCATGTTGAGCAGAAGTAATAGGACAGACTTTAATACATAATATAAACACCTTTATACACAAGTTTATTGGATTATTACTTCTGACTTGTCCTGTATGTTTTCATTAGAATCAGAATTGTCTTTTTTGTCAAGCCCTTCAAATATTAATTCCTCTTGAACAATGAAACATTATTAAATATTATAGAATCCACATGAAAACAAAGAATTGTATTATTCATAAAAATATAAGACAAAAATTCATAATATTTTACATTGCAAAACAAGCAAACTTGAACATTTTCATTTATAATGAATCTGTAAATGTCACTGAAATCTCAGAAATTTTAGAAAAAAAATGTTCTTTTGTTCAAATAAAGCTAAGTAGAATCTTCATTATTTTCTAATACATTTTGAATCATCTAATTCTAAATTTGAAAAATACATAGAAAAAGTTAAGTTAGAATTTTTTATGAAATACTGTTGTTTTTGTAAATGTTCTTTAAAATCCACACTTTAAACATTGTGTCAAGACATTGGCCATTGAAGCAGCAAAATTATTTCTTGCTACTTGGAATGTAAAATTCCTTGAATCAATACTTAGAAGGAATTCTTTTATAAGGATTGAATAATATCTACTATCTTCTACTTCTGAAAACTTAACGGTTTATATCAGTGATAAATTACTAACCTCCAAGTGAAAAAATCAATAGAGAAGAACAAACTGAAAAAGACAAATAAGTAAGGTTATTTGGTTTAATGGCAATTCAACCCTTGATGGTTATTTAAAACCAAATCCTCTTCATGCATATATGATTTTTAAGGGAATAGTTTATAGGTAACATTTTAAAACTTGCCATAACTCATTTGTTTGCACACAGTTAAATGGTTTCAAGTATAGTTCAATAGTTCTGTTTAACCCATAGATGAGACCCTAACAGATACAACCACTCTGGGTCAGAGTGGACCTGGGAGTAATGGCAATGAAGAAGTACACCACATTCTCCAAAGTCCCAAGACTGGAGTCTAACCATCAGATGGTTTCATGTCATATCCTAGACACTCATGGAAAGGGAGGGTTTTGTTCCTCTGCAGTAAATGCTGTCTGAATATTCTAAAGCCTCAGCTGACAGGGTTAAAAAACACCTAAGAGCAGACAGAGATATATAAACAGGCAGGCACAAGCAGATAGACATGAGCAGATGGAAATTGACAGATGTGAGCAGACATAGATAGACAGAGACAGACAAGTTTATTTAAGGTAATATCAATCTTTGTGGGTTATCTGATGCCAAAGCCATTCTTGTAGAAGTACAGCAGTGGCCACAGTCTAGTATTTTAGCCATCATACCATAGAGACTGCTTCACTGAGAGATTGGAACAGATGGAGTGAGAAAGTAACAGTGGGAGATAAGAAAAGTAAAATTTGGTTTCTATAATAGTGAACATTTGAGAGTTTAAATGAGAAAATCAGACATCCTACCAATCGAGAAAAAATGGGTGCTCTTTAGCTATGGATGAAGCATATCTGATACAATGCCAAACAATGACCACTTCAAGATGAAGAGATATCCAAAGGAAACTAAGTTTATACTGCAGCTTGTCGAGCCAAATAAGTAAATTTCATTTTGTAGAATTTTTTTTCTTTGCCATCTGAATTTGTTTTCTTTATTTTTAAATACAGCAAACCTTTTCCTATCATTTCATTTCTGCAAATAGTTTTTCTTTTTTTTTTTTATAATTTGATCTAGTATTTCTAAGTAACGGTACTAGAGTAGATATAACTTTTCTTTTATTGTAATTAAACCAGATGACATTAACAGCCAACAAAATGTAACAGATGCCATAGCTTTTATTAAGATTAAAAAGTAAAATGAAATTTGAGTACAGTTTCAAGTGTTTACAGTTACTTTTTCTCTAGACTGACAAATACGAAGATATATAAGCAAGTATTATTGACAGTAGATTGGAAGTCTTAGTTTCCTCTCTACTACAATGACATATTCTGGGGAGGGAAAAAGCCTTGAAAGAGTTCTTTAAAAAACTTATCAATTCACTTATGAATTTTATTCTCTTAAAGTCACTCCACAAAATTAAAGTAAATTAGGAATTCATTTGTATCAGCGTTTTCATCACTAAATTGCCCATTTTATTTTCAAGGAGCATTAACAAAACAACATTGTTCTCAAAACTAGTGAAAAGGATCTAAGTAATCACCAACAAAAATAGCGTCTTCACTCAGTCACATTCTTCCACTTTTCTTCACTCAAATAATGTCTTCTCTAGGCCATGCTTTGCCAACAATAAGAATAACATCTTTACCAAATCAAACTTGCGAAACCACTCACTTGGTTTTCACAATGACCATTTGCCCTCTCATGGAAAGGAGTCCACAGTATAAAATGGGCAGTTTTTTGCATGCATGCCAGGCCCTTGACAAATGGCAACTTGACAAGCAAGACTGCACCTATATTGGGCATACCATGAGTCACTGTTATGTCTATTAGAAACATTGATTGAAATTATTTCTAATATCCATAAACTTTATCAATTAAAAAAAAGGGTACGGAAACAAATTATTTCTCTTAGAGAATAGGCATGCCTATCATGGGGTGTCAAAAGACAGTTTAGAAACATATTCTTGTGCTCTATTTGTGTCTGTTCTTAGAACAGTTGGGCTTTTTGTCTCTTATCCTGAGAGGAAGCAATAAGGCAACATGATTTTAACCATACTTGTCAAATAGGTTCTTTTTCATTTTTGTCCTTCCATCCATTTACAGCTTGTTCATGAATATGTATACTTCAATCCGTTAGAAAATGTTTGCGTATTTTTTTTCATATAACAAGCATGTATATCATTTATATAAAAAGCAAAGACACTGCTGGAGAAGCAGGGACGAAGTCATAAGAGATGTACTCTTATGGACCCCCACACATGGTTATGCAAAAGCAGGATGACCAGCACGAACATACATTCAGCAGCTATGTGAGGATACGGGATGTTGTCCTGAAGACCTACCTAGGGCGATGAACGATAGGGAGGAGTGGCGAGAGAGGGTCAGGGATATCCGTGCTACCAGTGCGACATGATGATGATGATATGCTGTGTTAATACTGGTCCTTAGCGACTGGGGATGCAACTGAATATCTTCTTGAGCACCATCCACACAAATAAAAGCATTAAGTGGCTAGAGAGTTGTTTAATGGAAGCCCATATTGTTCTTCAAAAACAATTCCAAATTTAAGTTTCCATCATTGAGTAAATAATAAAGTATCTTCAGAAGAATTCTTTTATAGGTAGTCATTAAAAGATTGATCTGATGTAATGATCTTCAGCGATGATAGGAGTACCATATTTTTTAACATTGAATTATTACATTTATTTCAAACAAGAGGATTTATCATTTAAAAATCCCAATTCATTAATTGTTCAATTAAAATTTAATGTTATATATTTTTATTAATTTTTTTCATGCTTTCTTTAAACCAGTGAGCCTTTCAAATTCTTAGTTTACATGGTTTCTACCTGTAGAGCCTCAAAGCCGTTTGGAATATAAATTTCACAATTTGGGATAATTTGATTATTGAATAAATGAGTAATCCTTTCAAAATCCTGCTTTTTATGGCTTCCATCTGTAGAGGCTTAAATAAGACTGAAAGCCGTTTGGAATATAAATTTCACATTTTTGTAAAATTCAGTTATTGATTAAACAAAAATACTGTTTTTGAAAAAGATGAGTTTTCAAGTTTTAAAACCAGAATAGAAATGAGCCTAAAATCATCAAAGTCAGAGATTTGAAAATATTACAAAAACAATCTTTTATCCTCATCCAGAACTTGCAATGAGCTTTATTGGTTGAAATCATTTAAAAGAATTTGACATGAAAATAGTCCATAATGGCTATAACTCAAAATGGCCATTGTGATTTGATAAAGGAATTAAAAAAAAAAAAAAAAAAATTATACAATCAAACATCTGGAAGAGCACATTCATCACTTGTGATGAAAAATGAATTTTCTATCATTCTGATAAATTGAAGGTGTTTGTGCAGTGGTTAGATGTTAGTGACTGGTATGGTTTGATTTCTTTGTTTAATGGCATATCAACCTTTGTAGGTTATTTAATGGCAAAGCTACTCTCCTAGAAGAACAGTAGTGGTACAATTTAACCCGTAGCTGGGAGGGTAAGGGGGTTCATAGCTTTCCCAAGGGTATTTGTCCGAAAGTGAACATAATAGCGTGACTGGAGAACGAACTCGCTAACTACGATTCCACAGTCCATCACTTTAACCATTACACCACGAGGACACCCCCAGATGTGGGTGAGAAGTCAAAACAACAAGGTAAACTTAAAAATGTATGGTTAATGTTTTGTGGTTTGCGGCTCATCAACCCTTGCAGGTTATTTAATGCCAAATCCTTTTTATACATATATATCAAATATATGATTTCTAAACATTTTGTAGATAACATTTTAAATGAGCCTGAGCTCATGTTTTTGCATGCAGTTAAATGGTTTCACTTATTTCTATCTTATACAAATAATTCTGTTCAGTATTTATCATTTGTTTGCACACTGCAAATGTCTTCAAGCATTGCCATCTAACATTAACAATTCCATTAAACAGCAGTCATTTGTTTACACAGTTAAATAATCAAACAGTTCTATTTCAAACAATTCGGTTTAGCATGTCAACAAAGTTAAATGGTTCCAAGTATTGCTATGTATCATTAATGATTCATTTAACTATCAGTTATTAGCTTACACATTCAAATGATCAAACAGTCTGATTCTAAGTGATCCTGTTTAAAGTACACAGTTTAAATATTGACCAGTTCTATTTGATCGATAGATAGGGCCCTATCAGGTGTCACCACTCTGGGCTTGTGTGAACCTGTGAATGATGGCAATGAAGGAGTACTTTACATTTTTCAAAGTTCCAGTTTTACTGAAACCTCACGATCAGATTATTTTATGTCATATCCAGGACACTCTCTAGGGAAAGTCTTACCCCTCTGCAGAGATGCAATGAGTTTAATTTGCAGCCCCAGTTGATTAGCCCATAAATGTTTTGAGATGTTTTGAGGAAAATCTGTTTAATATAGGTGTGTGTGTGTGGGGGGGGAATGGACATAGATATGTTGATGAGATTAAAAGAGTTTTCTCAAAACTCAAATAGCAAAATAATTATTTTGTTGCATGATGCTAGTAGTCATGTTTAGAAAAATGGTATTACTCAGGTTGAATGAGTTATGTTTAAAAAATGGCATTACTCAGGTTGAATGAGTCATGTTCCGAAAAATGGCATTACTCAGGTTAAATGAGTCATATTTAAAAAATGGCATTACTCAGGTTGAATGAGTCATGCTTAAAAAATGGTATTACTCAGGTTGAATGAGTCATGTTTAAAAAAATGGCATTACTCAGGTTGAATGAGTCACACTTAAAAAAATGGTATTACTCAAGTTAAATGAGTCATGTTTAAAAAAATAGTATTACTCAGGTTGAATGAGTCATGTTTAAAAATATGGCATTACTCAGGTTGAATGAGTCATGCTTAAAAAAATGGTATTACTCAGGTTGAATGAGTCATGTTTAAAAAAATGGTATTACTCAAGTTGAATGAGTCATGTTTAAAAATATGGCATTACTCAGGTTGAACCAACTGAAATGAAAATTTTATTGCATCATGCCAGTTCATGCCATTCTGATTATTACAATTTTTTCCCAGTATCTAAACCACTCCCTTACATGTGAGTGATTTGGATAGCATGATAATAAACAAGATAAAAAAATGAAATCAACACCAATATTTTGGGATATCATTTGCTGTTCCCAGGTATTTGTATATATTTATCCAACCTGCCTGCAATAAACAGGATGTGACAGAAGGTCAATTTTTAGGCAGAGTACAGTTGGTTTTGAAACCAGAGTTTTCCTTCACCTAGACTGGCTGTCTTACCAAGGATGAAAAGTGCAGTCTGCCCTACTTTTTACCCATAGCTTTCTAGGTGAAGTACAACAGACTTTAACGGCATATCAACCAGTTTTTTAATTAGGTTAGGGAATTGTGTTCATTGTTTATGTTTACATTTTTTATTTAGTTGTTGTTCCATAAAAAGGTTTTTTGCACTGGCTTAAGTGATATCAAGTATTCCTTTCAAATACAAATAATTCTTAAAAAGTTCTATTTGATTCATAGATGGGACCCTAACTCAGTGAACTTGGAAGTAATGACAATCAAGGAGTACTCCACACTCCCTTGATATCCAGGATTAGAGCCTCACCATCAGATGTAGTTTAGTGTCGTACGATGAACAGTGATTGGGTAGGGGCAGTCTTATACCTTTGCAGAGGATGCAATCAGCATATTCCAAGCCCAACAAAAAGGTTGAGACGAGTTTAAATTCAAAACCAGATAAGTATGAGACTAACGATCCCATTCAATAAAATAAAATTGATGCTAAAACTTTAATATGGTGAGGCTGCAACCTAATGTTCCATAAGGTGTCTGCAAGTTGCCATATTTACAGGTATGAAATATCGTTAGAGTATTGGCTTTATGAGAAGAGTGTTCGCCAATGGTCCGGGAAACTTGGGTTTAATCTTAGGTTGAGTCATATCAAAGACTCAAAAAATGTTACTTGCTTAACACTCAGCATTATACGGTACAGATCAAGGGTAAAGTGGAGCAATCCAGGGAAGGAGTAGTGCCCTCCCATGGTGTAGTAGCTATTGAAAAAGGAGCCTACGAGTCACCCTCGACTAAGGTCGCCAACTTACTTATAAGTAGCCTTCAATGAATGTAGCAGATCTTTGAATAAAGAATTTATTAAAAACTGAATTAATAACTTGCTGCTAATATGAAAAATTTAGAAAGATGGATAGAAATATTCTAATTGAGTATTTTAAAGATATTTCCTTATTTTTTGTTATTGATCCTAAACATGCTGATAAACAGAAACCCCAAAAAGGAAATAGAAGAATGATTCACATCCTGCAATGAACATCTCATTATTTTAAGTAGAAGTTTTGTTTCTTTTATTGAGCATATTGTTTGAATATAAATGTTCAAATTATTTTTTACTTCCAATTTCCCGCTTTGGTTTGTAAATGGAAAACAAATCATTGAGTAACCAATTAACAAGAGAGAGGAGAATGTTTATCCAAATAATCTACACACAGACTTAAATACTTAACAAAAAAGTAATATTCCCTACCAAACAAAACAAAAAAAAACCCCCAAAAAAAACAAAACAGTTTACTTTTTTTCTCTATGTCCTTTCCTTATTAAATTGTTGATATATTTCAATTGAGTTCCCTTCCCCCCGCGAAAAAAAAGAAAAAAAAAGAAAACATTTGATTGAAATGAGAATTTAAGGAAAAAGGAAAAAAGTTCCATTAAAATTCAGAAGGAATTAATTTGGTTAATTCTGTGAAATTAGAAATGAAAAAAAAAATTGATAAAGTCCATGGAACAAAGAGGTAAATTGTTTTTGCAGATTTCATATTTAGATACAAAATTAACATTACTTCAATACATTATACTTTATTGATTTTAAATATGGTAAATTGGTTAATTTTAAAAATAATGTGAATTAAAAAATTTAGAAATAAAAAATAAGATAAAAGGAATGTTTACATCATTATTTTTAAAAAAATTGCAATTGCTTCACATGCATATAAACTGTACATGTTTCACACTGGGTAAATTTTATATACATTTCATAAGCTAAATAAATAATTCTTTAGCAGATCTATTTGATCCTAATATGTACTATCATAACAGGTCATAGTGGACCTGGGAGTAATTGCAATGTAGTTGAACACCACACTCGCTAGTGCTCTACAACTGGAGCCTCACCAGATGGAGTTTTATGCCATATCCCAGACACAGCTTTTGGTGTGGGGTCTTACTTCTCTACTATGTATTCTAATGTCCGCTGATAGGGGAAAAAAATTTCAAGCTATAGATCTGTAATAAATTTTGGATATAAAAATACCACAATCTATGGTTATCTGTGATATCTTTATTGCAGAAGACCATGTAATTACATCAAGAAAGTCTTGCTTCCTCTTCTAAAGGCTTTCCTATAGGTGGGTATAA
Organism: Sepioteuthis lessoniana; assembly: GCA_963585895.1. Lineage (NCBI taxonomy): Eukaryota > Metazoa > Mollusca > Cephalopoda > Myopsida > Loliginidae > Sepioteuthis > Sepioteuthis lessoniana. The sequence continues at coordinate 136,624 of CAUZXS010005490.1, read as the reverse complement.
CTACAAAACAGATGCTTGAACTCTAGGTTGCAATTCTCCTAGACTGGTTGCCAAAAACAAAAAGGCCCAAGAGTTCTGATAATAGAATTAAATCTCTAAAATCAACTTTCCATAATTTTTAACAGTTTGTAAATAACACAGTGTTTTACAAAAAATGTGTAATATATCTTTAAAATCGATTTTCATTCAAAATGAAAGTTTTTCTAACATTTCTAAGCATCACGGCAGAGTTTTTTTTATCAGGATGGGTGCTTTTCATGTTTGTATGTAGAATAAATCAGTTTGCTTAATTCATTGAAAACCACTTTCCTTACAAAAGTGTTGATATTTGTTTCTCCAGTTTTATTAGCATTAAAAAAATGTTTATTACAGATCTTTGAAAAAAAAAAAGAAGTCAGTTTTGATAAATAAAAAGATATCAAGAAAAATTCATATATTCATGGCAAATTCAAATCTACAAATAATGGTTGGTTTTAGCATACGATAAGCAAGTCTCTTGAGGCTTTTATGGTGACACAGAAATAAAATCATTTAGATTTCTTTACAATTACATTTATTCACTTTTCCAACATTATATATATATATATACATATATATAAAATGTACACTTGTTCTCCGACATAAAAGAGGCACCTAGTGTGAAGTCTTTATACATACATTCCTCAAATGAGTGTGTGTGTATATATCCAATGTTTTTGTTGCTAGTCATTATATTGCTATGAATAAACAGCTATAATAAAGATATATATGATTTGTACATCTGTATTTTATAGAGTGGTTGATATTTTTGAAAGCATTGTTCAATTCATATTGATTCCTCTATCACTGTAATTTTGACTAATTCTTATGCTGAATTTTCCTTCTTCATGATTGTGATTTTTTTAAAATAAGTTATGTTTTTATGTGTTGAATTTAAAAATATGTTATTTATTGACATATTCAATAATACACAAATCATTTTGAAATTTCATTTTGTTAGCAAATAGTTTAGAACTTAATCCTTCCTGTGATGATTAAATCTTGGTGCACTATAATATAGATATTGAATTAATTTCCTGAAATTGACATCCACAAGGGATATTCACAAATTGTTGTATTCAGATATACCTTGGTTCATATGGAATCAAACATTTTCATGCTGTTGCACAATAGTCACTAAACTCAGCATCTTAATGGAACAATTTTTTCATGTTCAAACCGTCTAAGTTTGCATTCAGAATCAGAATTACCAAAGTACATGGTGCATTCAATAGGTTTCCAGACTTTTTTGTACAGGCATTTAAAATTCTTGTAGACTCTTGAAAATTCAGTATATTATTGCTATACATTTTATGAGATGACTGACCAATTTTTATGATTTCAGATTCAAATAAACAGCTACAGCAGCAATTGGTATACACCCTACTAAAGCCTAATTGTCACAGCTCGTGAATTTCAAAAATGCAATCTGGACGTGAGGACACTTTAGAAGAACAATATGCAATAAAATTCAGTTTTAAACTTGGAAAACATGCCACAGGAAAGTATGGAATGCTTCGGACTGCTTTTGGATCATCTGGCATGAATCGAGCAGCAGTTTTTGAGTGGCATAAGAGATTCAAGGAAGGCAGGGAGTCTGTGAGGGATGATGAGAGGTGTGAGAGGAGTAAGGAAGTCAATACACCAGAGTTAATTGGCCAAAGGGTTAGGGTTAGGGTTACTATGTTGAGGTTTTAAGGGAGTTCAGGAAGATATTCTGTCAGAAGAGGCCAGCACTCTTGAAATCGGGTCAGTGGCATTTCCAGCAGGACAATGCACCAGTCCATAACTCCATCCTTGTCACAGACTATTTGACCAAGATGGGCATCAAAACAGTTCCTCACCATCCCTATAGTCCAGACCTTGCTCCCTGTGACTTTTGGTGATTCCCTAAGCTCAGAGGCTGTCGTTATGAAACAATTGAAGAGATGAAAGAGGCTATGATGAAGGTCATTGATATGCTCATACAAGAGGACTTCCATGGGGCTTTCCAGAAGTTGTTGGAATGGTACAACAAGTGCATTGCAGCCGGAGGAGATTACTTCGAAGGGGACTAGAGTTTCATGTGTGTAGTATCAATAAAAGTGCCCATACGAAAAAACTCTGGGAACGTATTTAATGATCCTCGTACAACTTGAAGAAATCACATTCCACCATCTTGCTTTGTTGTTGAAATTTAACTCTCATTCTGAATGAAGAAATACAGACCACAAGCTGGTGATGTATCATGTAAATTATACACTGATCAGTTCTTAAACTATAAAATGCATGTTATGTCAAATAAATAAAGTGTGTACCACAAAATGAAATGTGAAGAATTCTGGAAAGCAACCAACTATTAAAACTTACTTCACTCAGTTCTCATACAAAGAACCAAGTATTCTTGGTTCTGGCTGAATAAGGGCTAAAAATATCATAGGTACTTTTTAATAACCATGAGGTATCCCACCATAACACTGTGCAGCTTGAAAATAGTGACCACTTAATGTAACAATTTCAGTACTGTTGATTTGGAGAAGAGGGAAGTTTCTTTTTTGTTACAGTATCTAAGTAGGAAAAGGCAATGCAAAGATTCCCATGAAAACTCAATGAGAACAAAGGCTTAACTGAATTCCAGATGGAGAAAATAATGGTTTCTTATGTTCTTAAATTTTTATTCTTATTTTTCTCTGCTTTAAGCACCCATGCCTGCTTCCAGATTCAGTTTGGTTTGAAAGATTTAAGAACAGGATCATTGACTTATTTGATTTTTTTCCCTAGATTTCCAAAAATAGGTTTATTCATTTTCTTGTCAATAAGAAAGAGGATTTATTATCTTTCTCTGGAAATACTTTCAGGAACTTAGTTTTACCAATTCCCAAATCTAGTGTTCTTTACTTGGATAGAATTTGTCAATTTAAATTCATCAAAAAGCTAAGAGATGAGAAAAAGATTTTCCAACATTGTAATTCTTTCAAATTTACTGATTTTGGTACCTTTAAAAAGGTTCAATAAAACTAAAAGAAAGCTTAAACTAAGCAGTTGAGGTTCAGAGGGTTGAATTTTTATATAGTCATTTCCAAAATTTCTCATTTTCACTGCCGTCAAATAAACCAATGTTCTTCATATGAGGTATGATCAGAAGTTAGCAAGATTTTTAATCCTTAAATCTAAATGTAAATCATGATGTGCGGCTAGCACAGATATCCCTGACCCTCTCACTCCACATCTCCCTATCATTCATCGCCTTCGGCAGGTCTTCAGGGTTATATCCCGTATCATCACATAGCTGCTGTATGAATGTTCGAGCTGGTCATCCTGCTTTTGATTGGCCATATGCGGGGGTCGAAAGGAGCACATCACTTACAATCTCGTCTTTGCTTCTCCAGCAGTGTCTGGCAGTTTCTTCCAGGCTGCGGTCGTGTTGATACTGCTGTATGGATGCACTACTTGGATGCTGACTAAACGTTTGGAGAAGAAGCTCAACAGCAATTATACAAGAATATTGCAAGCAATATTGAACAGGTCCTGGCAGCAACACCCCACACGGCGCCAACTGTACGGCCACCTATCACGAAAACTAAATGGTCATAAAGCTGATGAACTTATGCATTAAGTCTACAAACTTCATCTAATGTTAAGTTTGAGTACTTTTTGATCAGCAGGTTTAGCAAAAAACAAGATTGTACAAGTAGGCATAGCTTCATTTAACTTTTCCTTGTTTTGTAAATGCAAAATGAAATATGCTCGAAAGGATTATTTTGAAGAAAATTATTCTTTCATTCATTGTTCATGTCTGGCTGGACAACATAGAGATTCGGTTACAGCCAGCTTTACAGCTGCAACATTCTCTGATCTCCTAATACTGCCAGGTTTATCGGGCATTTTATTTTTTAATGTTCAGGAACACTCCCACTTTAAAAGTAAGTTTCAATGACAAACACATGATGTTCACCATTCTATGCAGTGATGTTAGCTGAAAAAACATGGTTGTTCCAGCTCAGTAATATACCTCATTTTAGCTGACTGCAACTAGTGTTTGTACTGAGGCAATTTCTAAATTAGGGAAATCATTGAGCTAAGATCTATAAAAATCTGTACAGTGAATAAAAGTTTTGATGCATTTATTTTGATACATTCTAACAATGATATCATTGGTTAAATAAACTGAGACTTTGATTGAACAGATTAGGGTTTTAACATTTGATTCTTTCACCTTGTCAGTGGGGCTTAAAAAACCCAGGCTGTTTCTCTGCAGAGGTGTAAGTCCCCGTTCAAAGAAGGTATTCTATGCCTGACACTAAACTGCATTTTATGGTGAGAGTGTGAAGTATCCCTTGGACATTTCTCTTTGGTTCATTCTAACCTGTTTGGGTCTCATCCATGAGTAAAACAGATCTCTTAAAAATTATTCATATTCAATAGGACAGTAAACCAAAAATAAAATAAAAAACTCAAGTAACTACAAAAAAAATAAAAATAAAGAAAAATATACAATAAACATGATTTCTTAATCAATAGATATAAAATAACTCTTGATGGGTTATCATACCCTTAAAATCTATCAATTAATCATTAAACTCATTCCTAACTGACATTTTAGATCAAATATTAAAAGCTTGAAGAAGCTTGAAAATAAATTGAGCTATAAGATTTCAATTTTTGATAATTTTTTGAAAGAAGATGATTTGCTAAAAGTTGACCAATTCAAATTCTTCTCACCTCAAAATGGAAGAATATGAATGTCAAAATCTCACATCCAAAAAAATCTAAGAATTTACATTATTATCCTTGGGCTTTCTGAAAATGGGCATTTGGCTTCTACAAAAGGTAAATCTTATATATCAAATAAATTTGGTCATTAGTTTTCAATTCTGACTCATCACTATCAAGTCATGCCAACTGCATGCATTCCTTTGACTCTTTCATATTATCCATCCCTATCAGTCATTCCTTTTGGCAAGTCCTCTTGCCGGCATACAGTGTTTATATAGAGCAGATAAATCTACGTTTTTTGATGATCAGCCAACACAACCATGTCCATGTGTAAGAACCCATAGGAAAATATCATATGTTCATTCATACTTCTGCAGCAGAGCCCAGCATATCTAGCTCATCTAACTTGTTTTGTGAGATGAGAGGTAAGTGGCCATATAGTTGCTGTTTTGTAGCGTGCTTCTTTCAGGATTTTTTCAAAACAGCATGCTACCTCTGTAGCTTTTCCACTGAGCATTTTGTTAAAGTATCAATGGTGCAATCATTCAGTTGTACTGACATAGTTACAGCATGGGAGAACTTTCATTTTATTTTAACTAAGAGATCAGATTTCTATTTGGTCATTAACCTATCAATAGTAGTCCTTACTGATACAAGTATATTGACATAGCTTTTTCAGATGAGATATTGCTACCAAGGTATATGAACTGATTCACTTATACCAGAGGCTTGCCATTTAATGAGGAGATAGGACTATTCTGATTAAAACACATGAACAATTTTATGAGTTTATGTAGAGATTGATGCCTCTTGCTGGCTGCTCCAGGCCATGCAGCAGAAATTCGGCTTGAGCATGAACATTTGCAAGAAACCTTAGATCATCTGTATTGCAATCAGTTTTAGTTCCTAAGACAAAAGAATCCGTAAATATTTAGTGGGTTCATGAGAGAGAAAAAAAAATCGATCATAAAAAAAAAATTAACTCTCTGTAATTTAACTTAAGCAAAAAAGATATTCAAATTAGTTTCAATCAATTTCAAGAGATTTCTGTTTAATACCAACAAAAGAGAAAAGACTAAACTTGCAATGCAATTAGATATGATCATCTTTCTAGAACAATATCTGTTTTGTAAATCATTTCACATATTATTTGCTTCTTAATACAAAAGGTTCAAACTAAAAATCTGATTATATTTTATCAATTAGCTATCAAAACGACTTGGTTGAGCCAGTGATTTTATTAAGAAACCAAAAACATTTTTGAAATTCAAAAGAAAAGTAGTATTTGCCTTCTCTGAAACATCTAAAATCTTCAAACACTGCACTGAATAAGAAATTTATCTTCTGACCTGCCGAGCTTTATTTAAGTGACAGAGTTCTAACTAAATCTTAAAGAATATTTCTTTTTTTTTTAATAACAAACAAGTTTTACATTCTCATAGAAAAGCTTGACTCTTTAGTAATCTTTCAAGCTCTCTTGGATTAACAAGGTCATGTATAAATTTAAAAATAGATAGATAAAAGTGACTGGACTGAAACTTATTGAACATTCTTATTTGCACCAAAATACGTAGCAAACCAGGAAAATAGAAAATGATAATCATTTAGTTCTGAAATAAATAAAATTGACCAACGTTATAAGACAAACATAAATAATATTTTCCAATTACTTTGGCTAGTTCTCTTTTTTTATAGCATATCAACCTTCATGGGTTATTTAATGTCTAAGTCATTCTTCTAGAAAAACAGTTGTGGTACTATTTAATTTATACCTGGAGGGATAAGGGAGTACAAACTTTTCTCAATTGAATGTAATAGCACTAGTGAAGTTGGGTTTTGCTTACTACAATGTCACAGTTCAGTACCTAAGTCACTTTGACAGGGGTAGTCCCTGTGGTGTAATGGGTAAAG
>CAUZXS010005490.1:7500-127500 GCA_963585895.1 Sepioteuthis lessoniana | reverse complement strand
CATCAATTTGACTGATGTAGCCATGGTCTCAAATGAAAATCAATAAAAAGGAAAAGAAAAAATACCAGGACAGGAATTGTGGGTAATATTCTCAAAATGTAGAATAGGTTTGGAAAGAGAAATCTTTCTATCTTCTCTGACTGATGTACTGACATGTGACTATTTGTAAATTCAACCAAGAAGAAAAACATTCATATGTAATACAACCAACTGACAAAGACTGTTGTAATATTTTTCACTGATTTATGTATGAGATTGAGTTTAATATTGGATTGACAATCAGTGAAAAATGAACAAAATATTTTTTATTCGTTTTTACCAATTTTTAAAAAAAAATTAGTTCTGAATTAATTTGATATATTCACTGTCTTTATATGTATATTCCAACCATTTATTTTCAGTGTGATTTCTTTTTCTTACTATTTACATTTTTTGTGAAATGAGATTCATTCAATAAAGGTTTTAACAATTTTTTAGAGAGAAAACCAAGGGAATAACCTACTATATATACTTGAATATTAGACGACCCCTTACAAGCCTACAAAAATACTTATTCAACATCCAAAGACAAAAAATATTCACACTTATTGATATTCTTTCAAATTTATTATAATACAATCAAAATCTGTACAGAATTGAAGCCATATAGTCGAGATCTTGATGTAGCCTACTGAATTTTCTCGGATATTCTAAACATAAATAGGATATTCAACCCCTGATATGCAATATCCTTGATAATATAATGTTTATTAAAAATGTGGTGTAATGGTTATCGTCGGAGTAAATGGACACGGCGACACGAGTTCAAATCCTGGACTGAATGCATTTCACATAGCACTAATACCCTTGGGAAAGGTATGAATCCAATTCTTCTCCCTCCAGCAATGGGTAAATAGTAGGGCAGACTAGGTTCTTCAGCCTTGGTGAGACAACTAGTCTAGGAGAAAGAAAAAACTCTGATTTCAAACCTGTTAAACTCTGCTTAAAAATTGACCTTGTATCATATCCTGCCTGAGCGGAGGGGTTGGGTAAATATGATTAAAAACTTTATTATATTAAGTAAAATATTTATCAAAACCTTTGTTTAGGTTTATGCTATGTGGAGACACTTTTGATTGAATTTACAAGGTTAAGCCTAGAAATAATGTAAGCTTTGTTTCAAAATCATATCTCATGTAATAAATGATCCCTTGTTTTTGCGGTGAAAAATTTGATTGATTTGGTTTGGTTTCTTTGTTTAATGGCATATTAACCTTTGTAGGTTATTTAATGCCTAAGCTATTCTCCTAGAAGAACAGCACTGGTACTATTTAACCCATAGCTGGTAGGATAACGGGGTTTATGACTTTCTCAAGGTTATTTGCCCGAAAGTGAACGTAATAGCACGACTGGAGTATGAACTCACTCACTACGATTTTGCAGTCCATCGCTTTAACCATTATACCACGAGGACACCCCTGAAAATTTGATCTTAAAAGGTTAATCATTATATGAGTATACTTGGTACTTTAGTTTTTACAAATATTTGTTAATTATTGTACCTGTTTTACTTTCAGTTTCTTTTTCTTTGCATGATGGATGCAATTTCAGATGTATTTAATTCCATCAACAAAAATAATTAAAGGTTTTATAATGGAGAGAAAAAAGCAAAAAACAAAAAACACACAAATAAAATGAAAGAAAAACAAATAAAAATTATTTCAAAGATTATTTATAATGTTCCATGTAAGAAAATTTGAAAACTATTACATTTAAGCAGGCTTCTTAAATGTAAAAGTGGATGTAAGTTCAAGTCTCACCGACAGCTTATTCTTTATTATTATTATTATTATCATCATCATACTTCCAATTTACATTAATTCTTGATGTCATAAAATGAGAACTTGAGTTTTGATAACAAAGAAACCAAATTTTTTACAAAAAACACTTGGCAAAAAATCAATGATGACTATTCCATCTACTTCTATTATGAATAAACAGACAATATAGCAAGGAGTAAATTGAATTTGAAAAATTACTATATGACAAAACTCCTAATATGAGTGTCTCTAAATTGACATTACTAAAATTAGATGGAGTCAAAGATGTGTGACACAAATTCAAATCTTGTTTATGTTGACCTGTTTACTTACAATTCATGATACTTTATAAAATGCAATGAAATAAGATTCAAGAAAAATATGAAAAATTTGATGAAGAAAAAACTAGTCAAGATTTCATTAAAAAAATTCAGATAACTTGAGATTGTTATGTATTAGGTTGTTCAGAAAATAATGTATGGTTTGGGAATAAATTTTTATTCCTAAATTAACAAAATTTAAAACAGTGTGTTAATCAGTCAGAATATGATCCCCGAACATCTATACACTTCTGCTACTGATTATCTAGGTTAGATATACCTGTATGATAAAACTCGAAAACTTTTGATGTGAAGAAATCTTCAAATGCAGTTTCTACTTCTATTTTGAAATATGTTTTTTGGCCTAAAAAGTGTCTAGATGTTTGAAAAAAATGGGAGTCGGTGAGTGAGAGATCAGGAAAATATGGTGGATATGGAAAAATCTCATATCCCGGGTCATTGAGTTTCAGCAGTGTCATTACAGCAACATGGGGCCAAGTATCGTCACGAAGCAAAATTAATCATTTCCAGTTGCATTTTGCTTAACTATACATGCATTTCGTCTAATTGCTGGCCGTAAACTTCTGCCGTGATGCTCCGGTTAGATTCCAGAAAGCTGTAATGAACAACAGCATACCACTAGACAATCATAATTGATGAATATTGGTTGACTTGAGAGTGGTCTAACACACAAGTAGAAATGATTCCCCACTGCCATTTACTGGATGAATATATGGGTGAATAGATATCACTCATGCAAATGTGTTGGGCAGGTCATCCTGGCACCACAGATACAACCCACCTGCTGCATTAGCTGCTCTCCTATATAATGAGGTAAGCTTAGCTGTCTTGCTTTTACCCAGAAGATTCAAGAAGGCAGCAAAGTTAGGTGAGTCATTTGACTTCTACAATAATAATCCTCTGTTCATGCAATTTGGGTTTTGGAAAATGTTTGAATGCTTCATCAGAATCAAGACATTGAACTGATTATTTACAATTGTTATAAAGGATTAATTTTTCATCACAACTCATAATTTGATCAAGAAATGGCTCATTTGAATTCTTCTAAAAAAATTGTATTGAACGCACAGCAAATTGATTCATTTTAACAGCATGTCAACTCATCTTGGGTTATGTTATGCCTAAAGGCTTAGGAATCATGCTCAGTGTCCATTCATATTAATTTTATATAAATATTTCAGATTTTTCTTCTTTTTAGTATACAAATAAAATCAAATTTGTAAGCTAATCTTTTTGACCTATAGATGGGGCCCTAGCAGGTAAGTATCACACCAGGTTTGAGTGGACTCGGGAGTAATAGCAATGAAAGGGTACTCCACACTTTCCTGAGCTCCAAAATATGCAGTTTAGGGTCATACCTAGAATACCCCTTTTTGAGAGAAATCTTACCCCACTGCCTATCCTGATTTGTGTGTAAAGTTTGTTTTAACAGGGGACTAGCTTCAAAGAATTTAAAAAAAAAAAAAAACTTTTTGTTTTGGTGACAATGATATTCACGAAAGGTAAGAATTTTGATTTTGGATTTTAATTTTAGTGCCAAGAAAGAGTTTGACCCAAAGATTTGAAAAGGAAATAATTGAAAAACCTCCAAAAAACAATATCAGTGCATTAACTGGACCCACTTCCAATCATTTGAGTGTAATTGGCATAAAAAAAATGTAAAAGAAATACAACTTGATAAATGAGTTCCATCTTAATTGAGGAACAACAATTATATGTTTGCAGGTTAGCATTAATCATGTTTAATGGGATACAACTAAGCTTTTTGCATTGAATCATCACTTGCAATGAGAAATGGATTTGGCGTAATAATGGGAATTTATACAATAATAAATGGGGAAAATTGTTTGCTATGGCACAATGCGGATACAAAGCTAAAAATAATAACTGAAAGCTGCCATCCAAATAAGGTTATTGGGCACATTTGGTGCAACAAAAATAGTAGTGGTCAGATCATTAATACATGTGAATATGTTGACCAGTTTAAAATAGTTCATACAAAACTCATATAAACAATATCTACTTTGATTAATAAAAATGATTATATTTTGTTAGAAGGATAACATAGCTATCATCATCATCATCATGTCGCGCCGCCTGCGCGGATATCCCTGACCGTCTCTCGCCATTTCTCCCTATCATTCATCGCCTCCGGCAGGTCTTCAGGGTTACATCCCGTGTCCTCACATAGCTGCTGTATGTAAGTTCGTGCTGGTCATCCCACTCTTGCACATCCATGTGTGGGGGTCCACAGGAGTACATCGCTTATGAGCTCGTCCTTGCTTCTCCAGCAGTGTCCTGCGTGTCTGGTTCGTCGAACTTGTATGGCTTTTGTGATGGGGGGCAGGTGTCCGTATAGTTGGAGTCTCGTGGGGTGTTGTCACCAGGACTTGTTTAATACTGCTCTCAACATTCTTGTATAATTTCCGTCCAGCCTCCTCTCCAGCCGCTTCGTAAGCGTCCATGTGGTGCATCCATATAGCAGTATCGACACAACCGCTGCCTGGAAGAAACTGCGTTTCATTTTATCAGTCAGGTCCAACTTCCATATGATCGAGAGCCTATCGATAGCTGTCCATGCCTTCGTCAGTCGTGTGTCGATGTCTTTCTCGGTTGATGAGACGCTGCTTCCTAGGTAGGTGAATTTGTCGACTAGTTTCAGAGAGGCTCCGTCTAGTGTGGCAATGTTGCCCGTTTGGTTGTAACACATATATTCGGTTTTGTTTGCATTGACATGGAGGCCAATGCCAGCTGCGGCTCGTTCCAGACTATGCAGTAGTGTCTCTGCTTGATTAGGCGTATTCGCTAGTAACGCCAAGTCATCAGCGTAGTCGGCGTCCGTGATTGTTTTTGCGGGGTACCTTTTGCTTCTTTTCTTAGTCAGCTGGAAGCCATTTTCTCTGATTTTGTCGATCGAAGTCCTAAGCACATAGTCTAGACAGATGATAAAGAGGTACGGGGCTAGTGTGTCTCCTTGTAGTACTCCTGCAACAATGTCGAAGTATTCCGTGTCTCCATCTGGTGAACGTACTTTCACTTTGGTGTTTCTGTAGAGAATCATTATCGCTGCTACGGTTTCTTTTGGTAGGCCGTATGCTAGTAGGATTTGCTCCATCTTCCCTCTGTGTATGGAATCGAATGCCTTGGTAAAGTCGACAAATAGTAATGTTGCCTGTAAGTTTTTTGCCCGAATGCCTTCCAGGATTCTACGGATGGTCAGTATTTGTGAGGTTGTGGATCTATTTCTCCGGAAGCCATTTTGGTTTTTCCTAAGGATGTTGTCTATTTTGGGTTCTATGCGGTTTCGTAGTAGGGCATTGTAGATTTTGGCTGCTATGGATGTAAGTGTTATCCCTCGGTAGTTCTTGGCTAGTCCGAGGTCGCCTTTTTTAGGGAATGGAAGGATGCATCCCTTCGTCCATCGTTCTATCCTATTTTGACTATAGACTGCGTTGCATTGCCGGAGCAGTATATCGTCGAATTGTCTCGTCTTCCACACTTCTGGGGGGATCTCGTCTAGCCCCGCCGCTTTCCTATTTTTAATTCTTCTGAGAACCGAGTCGAGTTCTTCTTTGGTGAAAGGACCTAGTTTTACGTCTAATTGCTTACTAATAATTCTGGTGATCGGTTCATCCGTTATTTCCGGTGGGTTTCCTAAATAGAAAAAAAATTAGTTGACTGATTGATTTTAATGGCATGTCAACTTAATGGTTATTTTATGCTGATAGGTTCGGGAATCACATTCTATATACATTGATATTTACATTTTTTGTGTAGTTTTTACTAAAAAGTCTTTTTCTGTTTGGCTGGCATAATTTTTTAACTGATCTGCTTCATTCATAGATTGGACCCTTGTAGGTAGTACCACACAGAAATAGTTTGTGGTCAGATCATTTATACATGTAAATATTTTGACCAGTTGAAAATACTGTATTCAAGAACACACAGAAAAAAATTCTACTTTGATGAATGAAATATGACATTTTGCAAGATTTTGAATGTGAAAAGGGATCATTCAGAAAAAATTAGGATTTGTTTTGATTTTTCTTTCTTGATAAATTCAGCTTCGTACTCAGTATTTTAGAACACACCAAGTGGCTGATATTTGTCGTTTCTTATTGCAATATTCAGGTTCTTTTTTTATGCTCTTTATTAAGTAAACATTACCGATCAGAAATACTAAAGTCAAACCTGATGTAATTTAAGATTTGAACACATTGTAGGATACTTATTTATAGCCATGAGAGACAAAAAAAGAAATGGTTGACTGATTTTAATAGCATATCAATCCATCTAGGATCATTTTGTATTTAGAGGTTACGGAATAACTTTCATTTTTTGTGTACTGTTTAAGAGTTTCTTTTTGTTTTGTTTTTTTACACACAGTCCAACTGAATACAAATAATTCTTAAACAAATCTATTCAACCTATGGATGGGAACCTAGGTACAACCACTCCATGTTAGAGTGGATCTGGGAGTAATGTCAATGAAAGAGTACTACAAACACTCCAGAACTAGAGCCTCACCATCTATTGCTGTTTAATACCATACACGAGACACCACTTTTTTTTGGGGGGGGGATATGGTCTTGACCCACTGCAGGGGTATAGTCAACATATTCTAATCCTTAAAGACAGAGCTTGATAAAGCCTATGAGCCCAATCCCCCTTTGACATCCAGATCCCTGCCCAAAAGGCAACGATTATCACTTCTTTAAATGAAGAATTGTTCAGGAAGGAAATTAACAAGTTGATGCTGTAGTGAAATCCACAAAATCCTAAAGAGAAATATTTAAATCTCTTCTACAATTAGTTTCTCAGTTTATCTCTCAAGAATCAATTGAATTCTAAATTTTAAGCTAATTCAAATTCGAAATGGATTTTTGACAAATTTATATCAAAAACAACTATCTAAAGCCAACTGGTGTTATTTTGGAAAAGGTTAGATCAAAGTTTTCAGTTTCATGTTTAAACAAGCTGATAAATGAAAAGGAAAGAGAAAAATAGTCTTTGCAATTGACCAAATGATGACAAGCCAATCACTGGATTTTTCCCTATTTGGAAAGAATATTTTAATGCATTTAATAGACTTGTCTGAATTTCTATAATAAAAGCATTTGCATTCAGGATTCATTTCAAATATTTTATATTTGTCAGTTCTTTTGCAAAGATCTAGTTCTTTTTAAGCTTTTTGATAAGTAAATCTCACTTCAGAAATAAAGTAGCAGAATCCATTGTGATTATATATATATATATATATGTACACACACACACACATGTATGTATGTATATATGCTTGAGCGTATGTGAAATTCTACCAAAAAGTTTGAGGAAACAAGGATTCACAATAAATTCCTCAAATAAGAAAGTGAGGATTTTTCTTTCTTCATTAAGTGTTTTCAAGAGTATTCATAAATGTCCTGTAAAATACAGGAAATATTTGCTGACTTGATTGACAAATAGCTTGATCAAACTGTTTTTATTCTCCAACCTTTATCCTATATATTGCTTGCCTCCCAACATGATTTTTCAAGTATCTGGGCCATTTCTTAGTAAGCAAAATAAAAATTTTCAATTTCATGTCAAACAATCTGATGAAAAAATAGAAAAATATTCATTGCAACTAACCAAATGATGACAAGTTAATCATATTTATCTGTTTGCAAAGGATTGTTATACAATGTGATAATCTCAAGTTGTCTGCATTTCTTCAATAAAATTTATGATTGATTTCAGATGTGATTAAAAACTATTGTGACTAAAGCTTTGCATCTTTTTGATTTTAAAATTTCAATGAAGATGTGTGATAAAGTACTGCTGTCTAGATGAATCATTGCCAATTCAAAAAATAGAATATGAAGTCCCGCTCAATAATTTTTGATAGGATTTTAGTTGTAGACAATACTGCACCCTCCATATTCAATTAGACACCTTAGCTGCATCTAAATTGAAAATTTATCACAAGGCTAAGTAATTTGAGGATACAGAGCACAATAAAAGAAAATTCTTACTATATCAAAAAAGTAGTTTCACAGATGCTTCGACCAATCAAAAACTTGATGGAATAATTGATACCAAAAGAATTATTTTGAAGAAAATTAGGGTTTTAGTTATTTTTCTGTCTTGATAAATACAGCTTCAGGCTCAATATTTTAGAATACACCAAGTAGTTGATATTAGTTGATTCTTATTAATTCTTTTTATGAAACAATCCTGACTATCCCAGTATTATCATATAATACCAGACAAACTAAGCAAATAATTTCCCAAGTCTATTTAACCCTTTTAAAGAGAAAGTAAAAATAAGGGGGTCATTCTCTATCATTGCTCATCTGAGCAATCCCTCAATGAAACTTATGTGTATGGGTGAAGTGTTTGGTTGTCTGGTGATAAATTTTAAAAAAGAGATAAAAATACAGTTCTTGTAAGAGTGTTAACATACTTGAAGAATTAGACATTGACAATTATTGTAAAATATAATATCAAATGAAATAATTCTTTTTTTCTATCAGCTTTTGAATAACCACAGCAAAGCGAAAATGCTAGCTGTCAGACAGCACTTCATCTTGCACTAAGAGTAGTTAGGTCATTCCCTGGTGTTTTCCAGTTGACAAAAAGATGTGTTTATCCATCCCATCTTCTATGGGAAGGATGTAGCAGTCATTTTTGGCAGAGTACAGTTGGTTTGAATTCAGAGTTTTTCTCTTCCTGGACTGGTTGCTGAACCAAGGCTAAAGAATCCAGTTCTTCTATTTACCAATAGCTGGAGGAAAAACAGATGGATTCAGGCCTTTCCTAAGAATATTAGCCTTATTTAGGATGAGAACTTGGGTTGTCAATTCTAACTGGGATAACCGTTATTCTAAGTTCACCTAAAAAAGAGTAACTAAATAATTCTTCAAATTACCTCAAGAATAACAGACTGATATTTCATGTTCAATGAGAATATGCCATAATATTCTCAGCTCAACAAAGGAATAACCTCTTCAATTTTTTTTATTTTGAAAGGGTCAAACCGCGGAATATATATTCAGAAGAAGAACACGTATCCCTCATGGGTTTATATCATTTGTTTCTTAGTTGGCTTAGAACTTTTCAAATCCCACCTTCTCATAGATATCAAGAGAACACGCAAAATAAGCATCTTATCTGTTTGGTTTGGTTTGGTTTGGTTTGGTTTCTTTGTTTAAATGGCATATCAACTCTTTTTAGGTTATTTAATGTCAAAGCCATTCTCCTAGAAGAACAGTAGAGGTACTATTTAACCCATAGCTGGGAGGATAAGGGGGTTCATACCTTTCCCAAGGGTATTTGCCCGAAAGTGAATGTTATAGCGCGACTAGAGTACGAACTCACGTACTACGATTCCGCAGTCCATCGCTTTAACCATTACACCACGAGGATACCCCCTCTTATCTTTTTGACGTGATCTTTGATGTCTATTATCCTCAAGAATTGAAATTTTGTAAAGTTGGGTAGAGGTTACTCTATCCTGATAAAAATTTTGTCATTTTTTTTCTTATTAAAAAATTCAAATGTTACTTGTTTCATATGACAGTTGGAATGAGGGGTTTAGCATTCAGAGCCTGATGCTACGGCTTTTAAATGATGAAATAGCAAAAAGCAATCTTGGCAAAGTGAGTAAGTGTGAAGATTGCTGATAGAATCAGAAGATGGTGGAGAGAATTGCAGGAATTGGCAGAAGATGAGGAGAATAGGAATGAAGGAAGTTCATTCTCAGTAAGACAAAAACAGATTGATGGATAAGCAGGCAGAGAAATGCTATGAGGAGAATGAAGTGAATGACCGAAATTGATTCCATCATTGACACAGATTTCTAAATGGGGATGGGTTTGTCTGAGATGAAAGGCACAAATAGAATCAATAAGTAATAAGAACATCAGGTGAATTAAATGTGGAAAAATAGAAAGAAAACTCCCAGAAAACACAAATGTTTTGGGAAAACAGAATTGGTCAATTTTTATATATATATACATATATATATATATATATGTGTGTGTGTGTGTGCATGTATTAGTAATTTCATAACCCAATCAAAAAATATCATTTACTGTTCACATATTTGGGCACCTCAGGTGGTGTAATGGTTAGCAAGCCAGATAAGCAAACCTTCACAAGTGAGTTAAGTCTCATTGGATACAACATCAAAGCAAAAAGCGTAGTAAATTACTACTGCACACATATTTACTTTTCAACAACATTGAAATGCTATTTATATAACTATTATGCAGTGAATATTTTGAGTAAAAACCCAATTACTTTTTACATTTCAGGCGAAAGATCTCTTTATGCACCTTATATATATTCCATATATATATATATATATGATGAACCAACTAGTAGATTTTGTCAAATGAGAACTGCCAACAGTTCAATTAAAAAATATGAACCATTGCACAACTTACTCTCGTGATTTTTTTATAGTGATGAAGGTTCTTTTTAAAACCAGCCACACTTTTTGGATAAGATAATAAAAGAATGGTACATTAATGTTCCTCAGATTCTCCTGAACAACACTTTCCATTGTTTTTACAATGATTCAGAATATTTCCTTCTCATAGATCATTTGCCACACCAAAGTTAAAAAACCCAGTCAGCCCTACTATTTATCCATAGCTGGGTAAAGTTGAGAAAGATCCATACCTTTCTCAAAGTCATTAAAACCAAGTGAAATGCAAATATTCTCCTACAGGATCTGAACACAGTTTTAGCCCATTTCATTATGTCGATAATTCATCTATATATATATATATATATATATATATATTGCGCGCACACACACACACACACACACAAATAAATATATATATATTGCATGCACACACATCTACTATATATATATATATATATATACACTTGAAAATAGTGAACAAGGTAAATCTTTGATTTAGAGTCCTGAAATCATTATTTTATGGTACTAATTGAAAAAAATTATTGTTTGAATTGCAAAATTTCAAAAAATTATTTATGTGTAGGTTAGTGTCAATCTTTAGTCTGAAAATAAGATTTTGAGAAATCAGCATATATATATATATATAACTATTTTCATACTTATTAATCCACTCATGTACATATGCTTTTAGCATAGACTTATGAGTCATTTTGTTTTTAAACCTTAAACTGAGAAGCCATGATCACGAGCAACAGACTGCAAATTTCAATATCTATTTTCAATGAAAGATTTTCCTACCAAATTCAGTGTTGAAGACTACAGGGCAAACATGGGAAAATCTAATAATTTCATTATACATACCCAACAAAAACCTTCAAGGCAAGATGTTTATTTTTTCAAACTGATTAAAAAAGTCTTTGGAATGTGATGCAAACTTTAAATAAGATCCTATTTTGTTTTTCCTTCTACATTTTGACTATTTTCTCACTTATTTTCAAGTATACAGGATATGGGTGTGTATATGTTATAGAAGTGTCTTTAAAAAAGTATTAACCAATATGTCTGTAGCCTAAGAGACATTAGTTAGATTTAGATGTGAAATCTTCAGTGTTTAATTTTCAATTTCTGTCATTGATATTCACTACTGAATAATGTGCAATAAGAATTTTTGTGAATTATAAATGCTTTCTTCTTCATTAGAATATATATATATATATTTGTGTATATAAAGGAAAAAGAATGTTTTTAAAAATCAAATTTTGCAGATTTCTTCTACTTCAAAATGGTTTTGTGTTTTTTAAGTTTGTGAATCAGTTCACTGAAGATTTTTACATTATCAAAAATTTGAAAATATATATATATATATATATATATATATATACCATCTTTAAAATCAGATCTCTCATTTTCTCTCTCACACTATATATTTATATAAAAATAAACCCATGTATGCATACAGAAACAGTCACAACATTATCCTTTATTATAGAGTTCACAAGTTTTATTTCAAATATTCTCTTGCGGATATTTCTAACATAGTAAATATTCCTATTGCTGTTAACTATATTTTAGATTTATTCAAATATAAATTGTTATCACAATCAACATCTTCGTTCCTAATAATATATTTTTGTAAACATGATATGCAATTTGTTCACAAAAACATTTACCCTCATTTAAACATAGGGATAAGAAATTTCACCATAAATCTAAGATTTTACTAATTCTTGATGAAATTTTCATAGATGAAACATTGTCATTGTTATTTATTTTTGATAGGTTTTTCTTTCATCTTATTTCTATTGCTTTTTATCATATCATTCTGTTTTTTTTTTCATATTCAATGACCACATGGATCAGAAAACAAAGCATTAGTCACTGTGGAATCAGACAAGTTTCCAAATGGAGATGATAACACTTCAAATATTTTCGGTGGTTATTTTACAGGAAGTTTAGATTTGCAAGATATACCACTTTAAATCTCAAATTAGAAACAGCAATATTAGTCATATCTTGCAAGGATTGATTGACCAAAAAAGCAATATTTAAAAAAAAGAAATTATGTCGGGATAAAGAAGTCCCGTTCAATGTATAAGGTAAAAAAGAGTTTTCTATCAACAAGAAAGAAAATGTAGTAAGAAACTTTAATCTGACTTAAAGTTAGAAAAAAAGATAGATTCACTGCTGTTTTGCATTTGGCAAAAATTTTCTATTCTATCAGGTTGATTTGAAAACTTCGGTAAAATATTGTGCAAGCCTTTGTCAGAACAAAGATTTGTCAAACATTTTGTATCTTGGAAGGGTCTCAGAAATATTTTCTAAGTTGTTGAAAAAAGGTTCTTTTTCTGTAGATATTGGAAGGCTTTTTTCCTCAAAATTGTTTACCAGAGAGGGTTGAGTTTTTCTTTTACACTGAAAAATTGCTTCTTCCAGAAATATGTTTGGAAGAAAGTTGTCGAAAACTATTTGCACAGTAGAAATAAAAGAGTGTGAGAATTCTGCTTGTCTTTTTGACTTGGTTAGAAGAAGTCCTCCAAAAAAAAAAAAAAAAAAATCAGTCATTTGGTTGGTGACATATTACATTAACAAAGGTTTTTCATTGAGGGAGTTAACTTCCACAGGACAATCAGTCTTCTATACTTCTCTATCTTCTTTGAATCTCATTTGAGATTTATCAATGGATGAAGTTAGAATCCAGAGGGATTAATGTGCTTTCTTACAAAATTCCTTTCCTTTTTTTAACAAGATTTCTCAATCAATCAGGTTGACAGTTGCAAACCTAAGTTAAAACTTCAAAACTTAAATTGTGTTTTTTTTTTTATCCTTATACTGAGCAATTTTCTAACTAAAGGAAATTATGGACAAAAATGTTTATAATTTTTGGCATAAATTTTTAGCACCTTTCTTCTCACATTCTCTCTGAGGTGAAAGTATTTGAGTAGACAGAGGTTTTACTTATTTTTATTTTAACTTTGAACTCTCAAAATCTTCTATTTTATATTGATAAGATTTTATTCTAATATTTTTGAATTTTTTTTAAAATTCTTATTGTTGCTTTATTTCTGATCCATACATGATTGTAGAATACAAAAAACAAACTGTGTTTCAATAAAATCAAGAAAATAAAAAGACAAAAAATTCTTACACATTCTTGTTTTGATTTGATAAAAAGATTGTTAATAGTCTTTCAAGTCAAAAGAATTACCAAAGGAGGTGATAAGCCAAACCGTAAATGATTTATATGATGTTCTCCGATGGACCCCCTGTACATGGCCGAGCTAAAGCAGGGCAACCAGAACAAACCTACATACAGCAGCTTTGTGAGGATATGGGATATAGCCCTGAGGACTAGCCAGAAGCGATGAACGAGAGGGAGGAGTGGCGAGAAAGGGTCAGGGATATCCATGCTAGTGGCGCGGCATGATGATGATGATATATTCTACTAATAGAAAAGATGAAACTCCATTAAAAGCCAGTTTTTTCTTAAAGTATCCACTTTAAGAATATTGACCTAATACAATCTTCCAACCCTTGTTTTTCTACACCTTGTCTTTTCTTGGACTAAGCTTGGCCATTATATGGCATCCACTAGTACACCTATTGTATACAAGAAATATTTTATTCATAATTGCAATATAAAAAGCTTCAACAAGAATTCAACTCAGCTAGTCAATTCTATTTTCAATATCAAAACCATTTTGCAGCACACTCCTTTACATAAGTCTGGAAGATATCAATAAATAATCATAGTCATATTGATAAAGATATCAACCATTTTGATAAACCTTTGTCTTTCATAAAGAATTTATGCTCTTCCACATTAGGAGAACCTGCAAGAACTGAAAACTCTTTAGTTTCCCAAAAATGTTACGATTTATCAAGGGTCAACAATATAGGTTTTGTCCCTATACTGACAAAGAAGGTTATCCCCATGTGACAGAATGGCTGTATATAAGGTGAGCACTTAAGAATCATAAGCTGCATCTAAACAAAACGAGGTCTGCACTAATGGAAAAATGTCAAGCATCAGAGAAGCAAAAGTTCATTTGAGAGAAAGATGTGCATGATATGTTTAGTACGAAAGCAAGTGGAGAACAAATAGTTGACACAAGTGGTGATCAAATGTGAAAGCATTTGTTTAGATCACAGAATAACTTCTCTTGCTCTGCCATTATTTCTTGGAATACTTGCTTTGATATCCTTATTTCTTAACATGAGATATCTTAATGGATAGAATATTGGAAAGAGGGTGGCAAGGTCAAGTGAAAAATTCTTTTTGTCAGACCAATGAGATTTCTTTGGTATGACCCCTTTAAAGTATTTAGATATTAAGACTAAGGTAGATTAATCAACGGAAAGATTTCTTTCTCCCTTTTGACTGTTGAAGAATTGACCAATTTGCTCCCCCAACAAAAAAAAAATAAATAAATAAATAAATAGAAATTGATGAAGCAAATTAAAAATACATTTTCAAAGAGAAGTTTAACTGAGAAAATAAACGTTTATTGCCTAAATCCAAAGTGAAATAATACATCAAAAATTTCTGGATCATGTAGACTAGTTACCAGGTTTAAAACACCTGGTAAAATGTCCGATTGTGTGTGATGGTCATTAGCAATATATTGTTTATGTATCACTCATTCCAAATATGTGTAATTTAAATGATCTGGTTCTGATCGAAAAGATTTAGATCTTTTTAGTGTCCTTAATGATATTATCATATTTCCATGAAAGAAAATAATTAAAACCATTATATTTTAAAACAACTTATTTTATATTTAAAGTAAAGTTGGCGACCAGAAGGCTCCCTTTTTGATAACTACTACACCGAGGGTTAGGGGAGGGCGCTACTCCTTTCCCTGGATTGCTCAACTGTACCCTTGATACGTACCTTATATTGCTGAATGTTAAGCAAGTAGGTATCAAGTACCATTTTTAAAGTCTTTGGTAGGACTCAACCTGAACATTAATTAACCCATGAAAATTCTATAGTTTAATTATGTTATTACCAGGGATTGAACCCAGGTCTCCCCGAACCATTGGCAAACACTCTACTGAATTCTAAAATATCCCTTTTTATAATAGGTTTATGATATGTTCTTAAAGAGTGAATCATTTAATAAGAATGAAAATATAGATAAAAAATAGAAAAATATTAAAAAGAAAAATTAAAATACAATGCAAGAAAGTTTAATTCTTATCCATTGAAAAAGATTTTTAAGGAATAAAATTAAAATCAAATACTTAAAAATATCTCTCTCTCACTAAAGAGATTCAATTCTTCATTTGTTGAGTCGGTTTAGTATTGGTAGGTATTTTTTGTGTGGGTGTTATATGATTCAATAATGTATAACTTTTCTGTGTCTCGTGAATATCTTAATCTTGAAGCCAAAAACATTTTTAAAAATTCACTAATTAAAAAGGTACATTTGCATTTGTAGTCTATGAATTCTTTTCTCGTGTACATAGCATTAAACACTTGAAAATTTGTTACGTTTTGTAATATTCAATTAATTTATTTGGTGAGGAAATGGAAATAAAAGTTTGTTACAAGGAGAACCTCAAATTAAAAATTTGAGAAGACCTGTCCTAAATGGAATAAATTTCTTCCAAATTGGCCCAAAGTCCTTCAACATATTTATTCCGTCAAGTTGCAGTATTTCTAAAACCCTCTTTTGAGATGGTGCAAAGCTGTGCAATCATATTTCTTTTGCATCCTCAACACTTATGAGATGAATTTTCAGTTTAGGAAACAAGGAAACTGTCCTGTGGTGCTCGATCTGGTAAGTACAGGAAGTGTAGAATTTGCCTAAGGACATGTTTTGTTAAAAATAAATGGTTAAAGTGTACCGAGATGGCTTCGTTTTTTGTTTTTTTTTAAATTGGCACCCAAATCTGTCTAGATATCATCACTATTATTAAAGTGGCTCAGCAATGTACACATCTAGATAGTAGGCTAGACATTTAGATATCATCCTTTTATTTTTTAAGTTGCTCAGCTGAGTACATATCTTCATTGAAATAAAAAAAAAAAAATTAAAAAATAATGGACCACAGCATTCTTTGAGATAACTTTTTGAAGGAGAGACAAAATATAAAGTTGTGAAAAAAAATGTGATTCAAATATCTCATTTGTAAACATAAATGTAATTTCTGTTATATTTACCTATTCTGTCAGGACTTGGATGAAAATCAGACAAAAAATAATCCTTATTACTGAATTATTGATTGATAAACTAATTAGTGATAATAATACTAAGTTTTTTTTTAGATTAAAAAATGAATGGTTTTGTTGCTATACAGCATTTTGTATTTTCATAACCACTGCATCTATTCTTTTTGCCAATTGATTCTTACCTCATTTTGACTAGAATCTTCATAGCCACTACTTCTATTTTTCGGCTTGTCTATTTTCACCGCATTTTAACTAGTACCTTTATAGCCACTATTATTTTTCAGCCAGTCTATTTTTACCCCATTTTGACTAGTATCTTCATAGCCACTACTTCTATTTTTGCACCAATGTATTCTTACATCATTTATGAACAAAGGAACAAAATAAGAGAAATACAGAAATGTACACATCAATAAATAAATAAAAAGTTGCACTAATATCAGAGAAACATCCGTTGCCAGGTATAAATTGGTATATCAAAGGAGGAAAAAAAGTGCGGATTTTTCTTTTATTTTTCAACTGAAATCATTTCTTGTCCTGTCAACCTTAGACAAAAACAAATACAAGAGAAAGTAAAAATGCACTCCAGTCTTGTCAGCTCTTGTCACAAATGAAGTTCATTTCAAACCTTTTCAGATATTTAGTTCTGTTGTAATTTTATCTTTTTTCTTTATTATTTTACTCATTTGAAGAATAAACTAGTCACTGATTATATATAAAAAAATCCACATAATCTGCTTACATTTCTGAGATAAGGAGTTATTTATATCATGTACAGGGCTCAGACTATTGTCATCATCTTGGTTGTTATACACACAATGTTTCAGCAGCTGAACCCTCCACAGCCTTCTTCAGTTCTGAAGAGTGGGAAGTATTCTTTCATTGTTATTACTCCAAGGTCTACTAAGACCCATAGTGGTCACACCAGTTAAGGTCCTGTTCATGGTTATAATAGATCTGTCAAGGAATTATTTGTATTTGATTGAAATTCTTGATGTCTCATTACTGTAAGTAATTTCTATTGAGAATAGTTACTTGAAGCTATCCAGTAAAATTAGGCAGCATATTATCATATAAATAAGATATAATAACTATTTTGATCTTTTTTAGAAATTTATCTAATTCAGCATTTAAAAATATAACTTTCACATAAATCTCAAAAGAATGCAAACCATTTTTTATTCATTAATATATACATTTATGTGGTCTCATTAAAGATTCATGTTTGAAAGGGTGTTGTTTTACTTTAAGTGATTGAAATTAACTTTTTCAAAGTAATTTTAAGAAAATAAAAGATTTAAAATATCAGGGAGCAAATACCAAAAATGTCAGTTCAATCAGTAATAATCAGGTCTGTGGAATCAGTTGCCCAAACCCTTCACTCCAATTTCTGAAATTTTAGAAGTTTTGACTGATTGACAGCAACTTTAGACCAAGAAATAATTCTTTTATTTTATGATTAACTCTTTCTATAGGATTTTGATTTTCAAAGGGAACGGGTATGTTTTTCAAGGATCTGAATTCAACCTTTATTTTTGATTTTTTTTTTAATAAACAAACTCTAATGAATTCAAATGAAAAAATGTTTGGATTGGACACTGAAAATAATGACAAGAAAGTTGATTTAGATTACAAAAAAAAAGTAACTGTAACTTAGTTTTCACATTTTTTAAAGCCCTTGTTGAAACCTTTTTTTTGTAAAGAAACCAAATTTTAGTCTTAAAAAATCATGATAAGCCAAGTCCCATTGAAGGGAATAGAGAGACAAAAGAATCTAAGGACATTGTAAAAAGAAATGTGGAAGAAAAGGAATGATAAAAAAAACTAAAGTTCTATTTATTAGAACTTATTTTTTCTTCAATGACATTATTTTGGTCTTAAACAGTTTTCTTTAAGTTCTTCAGTTTTTGTGGATATTTGAATTAAAAATAGAAAAAAAAAGAATTGCCACAAAATGATTTAAAAGTCCACAGAAAATGTACTTCTTTTAACAGAAGGTTATATTTATTTTAATGAAAAAAAAATTGACTGTTCTTTGGGGTGTTCTAAAAGACACTTAATCTCAAGTCCTTATCAATAAGGGCTTGAGATTAAGTGCGGCTGGTAAGAATTGGGAGTTTTCCTTCTCTTAGACTTGTTTTCAGACCAAGATTTAAGATTCAGTATGTCCTACTATCCATAGCAATAAGAAACAGATTCATGATTTTCACAAGAGAATTAGAAAAATTGAATACAAATGTAAAAATTATATATATATATTATATACACAAACAAATGCAAACAATATTGGATAAAAAGAATCAGTGAAAAATCCAATGATTTTTTTTATCACTATAGATTTTTATGAAACTTCAGTGGCTTAGGTTGGTTAGTTGTATTTTATGGCATATCAACCTTTTCAGTGGCTGAGGGAAACATAGGAAGTTATTATTCTTGTTAAAGCGCTCTTACTTGTAGTGAAAAGTCAATTTTTTAAAAAGAAAATTCTCAACCCCCCACCAAAAAACCAATAAATTTTATAGAATTTTTTTTTCTTGATTTAATATCCTAATTTGTGATTGGTCTCTTGCTAATGGCTAGTAATCAGTTGTCTGAATTTGGAAAAGGTCAATTTGAGGTATACAGTGATTGTAGACTGTCACTTTGTGATATTGTAAAGAAAATGAATTGCTATCATTCATCATCCGATGTTTTCTGCCAAACTTAACACAAAACATCATCAACAAAGAAGGTCACGGCCAGATGAGAAAAACTATTGCATCTTAAGATATAAAAATTGTTTAAGTGATAGTGCACTGCAACATCAGAACCATTCAAAGAAAAGATCAAATTAAATGTTTCCCCAAAAATATGTTCGCTGTCTGCTTTTTTTTTGTCCAATACTCTGTATATTTACACACATGTCAGCTTAGTACTAGTCAAATATAAAGAATTATTTATAAATAGAGATCTGTGAACTGTGCCTAAATTTATATATCGAAATCAATTTTATAATGTTGTTCAAGCAACAGTATTTCATTATAGTGCCACTTGCATACTTACATTTAAATCAGGCATTTGAATTAAAGCAAAATTCGATTTTATATATCTGTTTGCTATAGCATGAATAGTTGCTGAAAATTAGAGAAACATACAAATCAAATGACACCTTTCCTTATTATATAGGGTGCAGAAGCTAAAGTAGGAATATTCTAATATGATAATAAATGACTATTATAAAACAAGATTGATTTTTATCTAAAAAAAATAAACGACAAAATAAGACAGACACAAAACAGTAAATATAATCAATATGACCATCATTTTTTTTAATTATTGTGTCAACACACCTTTGAAATGTTTTGTATGCCTTCAAAATAAATTCTTCAGACATTTTATTCCATTCAGTAGCATTCTTAAGCAAACCAATATTTGGATGGGAAGTTGTATTTTTTTTTTTCTAAAATGCCCCATATACTCTAATCAAGGGGGTTATGGTTTGGGCTTAAATCTTATTTAATTGCTGTCTTCACAGTTTTCTCATGGACTCTCAATTCATTAGTGTACTTCCTTATTGACGTTGAGGGGGTCCTTCTTAAGTGCCATAGGGAGAGCAGTTAAAAAGTCTTTTGTTTTTGTTCAATCCTCCTCCACTCACTGTTTTTGTAAAAAAAATATTCTTTGCTTTGTTTATGTTAGACAAAGAAACTTTTGCTTGGTTTTGACATTAAGCCAATCATAGATTGTCATTTCTTTTCTTGCTCACTCATATTGGGCTGCATTGTAATAAAAAGATACTGCTTTAATAATAGAGCCATTCATGAAAATTTACATTGACCACATTTTTTTTAAAAAACTGGACTGATCAGTCAAAAAAAAACATTTAAAAAATTATTCCATATTTTGCTTCCACTCCCTGTACATGATCTGTGTATGCTTTTATAAGAGTGTGTAGATCTTAAGAGAATATTCATCGAATTTTCTATCTGTTCATCAATATAAATACACTGAAAATATATCCAAAAGCTCGTGAAATAATTGCAAATATTCACAAAGATATAAACGGAAACACACATATGTACACACACACACACACATACAGAACAATTTGATCATTTTTTTGCAGGGTGGTAGAGGTTGATATTCTTTTCTATTGACATAAGTTGGGTAACAAGCTATTTCACTGAAGACATAGTCATGTGACTGCTGCAAATTGGTGAACAAATAACAGATATAACATTGCATCAGTCAAACACAATTCACTTCATGTCATAACAAAAACAAATAAAAGATTACACAAATTTTTCTATGTGGCAAAAAGATTCCTACGTAATTTGTTCCCTGAACATTTTCTTATACACTTAGATCTCTGTCAAGAAAATACAAATGACCCAGCAGCAAGATATCTAACTCGTCTATGTTGAAACTGGCAAGAAATTATTATTATTATTTTATGCTGAAATAAACTGTTAAAGTTAACTTAATTAGTTTTTTTTAATATCTTTCCTTGATAACCATTCACTCTTTCAATGCATATGCAGAAACCGTCCATAATTACTGCAAAATTTTAGCAATTTCTCCAATGGAAACTTAAATGTTTTAATTTTTAAATACTGCCAACAGTTATAAATTTGATGAGTTAATAAAAAGTAAAATAAACTATCCCAATTAATTTTCCAATGTGTAAAACACCATGTCACATTTTTTTTCTCTGTTTCTGGATGGATAGATATATATAACTATTCAAGTTAGATGAACCAGACATGCAGGACACTGCTGGAGAAGCAGAGATGAACTCATAAGAGATGTACTCTTATGGATCCCCACACATGGCCGCGCAAAAGCAGGGCGACCAGCTCGAACGTACATTCAGCAGCTATGTGAGGATACAGGGTGCTGTCCTGAAGACCTACCTAGGGCGATGAACGATAGGGAGGAGTGGCGAGAGAGGGTCAGGGATATCCGTGCTACCAGCACGATATGATGATGATATATATATATATATATATATATATATATAGAGAGAGAGAGAGAGAGAGATTGATTTGGTTTCTTTGTTTAATGGCATATCAACTCTTTTTTAGGTTACTTAATGCCAAAGCCATTCTCCTAGAAGAACAGTAGTGGTACTATTTAACCCATAGCGGGGAGGATAAGGGGGTTCATACCTTTCCCAAGGGTATTTGTCTGAAAGTGAACATAATAGCGCGATTGGAGTTCAAACTCACTAACTATGATTCCGCAGTCCATCGTTTTAACCCATTACGCCACGAGGACACACCCACAGAGAGAGAGAGAGATACATATATACACGTTAAAACTCACATAACATCTATGCTGATTTTCACATGTACAAACATTATATATGTGTGAGTAAACTGAAGAAATGTTTCATTAATTTGTTTTTAATGATGACCAGTTTTGGCTTTAGGTCATCTTCAGGGTGTATATTTGTATAAGTCGTACATGTGAAATTCTATTCTTATAGTAAAGTTAGGATTGATGTTATGTACTTTTCAAGTGACAATTAGAATTTCATATGTTAAATCTAATAATCAAATGTGCATAATTATTCAATGGCAAATAGAATATTATTTTTTTTGTTAGGAGAACGTTCATCAGCTGGAGAAACAAACATAAGTAGGAGTTAAATTACTGCTAACTCTATAGATAAGTATACTCTTAAAATATATGTATATATTAGCTTTATTTATCATAATTGTTTTAGTTCATAGCAAGGAGACAGAAAAAAGATCAATCATCATTTTTACTTAATGTTACATTTAGTTAAAAATTCAGGAAATATTGAGCATAAATAAAGAATTTAAGCAATGATAAGCCTCTTCAATATATAAATGAGAGAAATCTTAATCAATGGCAGATACTGTAAACAACTAAACACCTGAATGCCCTATCAAAGCAAAGCTTAGTAAGTAAATTGTAAGTAAAGTTGGCAACTAGAAGGCTCCCTTTTCAATAGTTACTACACCGAGGTGTGGGGGAGGGTGCTACTCCTTTCCCTGGATTGCTCCACTTTACCCTTGATACGTACCTTATATTGCTGAGTGTTAAGCAAGGAGGTATCAAGTACTATTTTTAAAGTCTTTGGTATGATGCAACCAGAACATTAATTAACCCATGAAAATTCTATAGTTTAATTATGTTATTACCTCTGGTAAAAAAACAAACATAAAACAGACAATTCAGAACACAAAAAATAAACTATGCACAACTGAAAGACAAAATCTATTTTGTTTAATAGGTTAACTTTCTGGCTTTATAGAATATGTCTCAAACTAAAAAAAAACAAAAAAACTATCATTTTGATTGATAATCAAGATTTTTTTCAAAATACAGATGACGTTCAAATTGAGAAAAAACTAGATGCTGTTTTAAACAAATCTTAGAAGCAGCACCCTACAAAACAGCAGCTGTATGACCACTTACCACCCATCTCATTTACCATCCAAGTAAAACAAACAACACATGCTGAACACTGCAGTTTAAGTAACAATAAACTCATTAGTAATATTCTCTAATGGATTCCTGCACATATGGATGTGTCAGTTTTGATTGACCAGAAAAGACTTACTTATGCCAGCACTGTGCAGAAATTGGATACAGTCTACAGGACATGCCAAGAATGATGGACGATAGGAACGGATCACAAGAGCAAGTCAAGGACTCTGAGCTATCAGGTTGACATGGTAACAAATTAAGGGCATCAACAAGAATAGAACCCTATCAAGAGAATCTATTTGCCAGCAATAGGAAACCTGTACTTGTGAGGCATAAAATGGTCTCATTTAACAGAATTCAATAAAAAAACAACCAGATTTCTTTATAACTAAAATTTGGGAGGTTGAAAAAATATCAATATTATACTAACAAATACTCAAGTTAGGAAATGAAGGGCTATCATGCTCACAGAAAATAATATAAGGATTACAATGTTTTTTGGTTTATCTTTTGGGTCGTCATTCATGTATTTTTTGGTTTGGTTGGGTTGGGTTTTATGGCATATCAGCCATTGTAGGTTATTAAAAGCAAAATTTGTTAATACATATATATAAAATATGTGATTTGTAAACACATTGTTTATAAATCATTTGGTTGAGGACAGTAAAGTGGTTACAAATATTGCTATTTAACCCTAATTATTCTGGGGGCAGTGTCTTCATGGTGTAATGGTTAAAGCGAAGACCTGCAGAATTGTAGTTAGTGAGTTCAAACTCCAGTCGCACCATTATGTTCACTTTTGGATAAATACTCTTGGGAAAGGTATGAACCCTCTAATCCTCCCAGCTATGGATTAAATAGGACCACTTCAATTCTTCTAGAAGGATGGCTTTGACATTAGATACAAGAGTTGATATGCCATTAAACAAAGAAACCAAACCTAATTATTCTATTAAACACAATTCATTCATTTGGACACTGTCAATTAGTTTCTATTGTGGCCCCGGAATGGGTCACTAATGAAAACACAAACACGGATATTAGATAACAGTTTATATTACACAAGAAAGATAGAGTTACATAGAAAAGGTAAGAAGTCTCGTACTGTTCGGATAACACTGATATTGATCTGCCTCTGTGGCAGCAAAATCTCAGTACTAATAATGGTGAGAAGAGTCCATTATGGTGAGATGGGTAAGGCTCCCACAACAGTTTCAAGTATTCCTATATAATACCAATAATTAATTTAAGGCAAACAGTTAAAGAGTTTCAAGTATTTCTATTTAACATTAACAATTCTATTCCATATTACTCATTAATTTACATACAGTTAAATGATTCCAAGAATTACTATGTATCGCTAACCATTCAGTTATACATCAGTCATTTGTTTACACACAGGAAAATGGTCAAATAGTTCTATTTCTAACAATTAAGTTTAACATAAATCATTTTTTGCTCACAGTTTAAATATCAAACAGTTCTATTTGACCCATAGGTGTTACCACTCTGGGTCAGAGTAGATATGGGAGCAATAGCAATGAAAAAGTACTGGACATTCCCAAAAGCTCCAGGACTGAAGCCTCACTTTTAGATGATTTAGTGTCATACCCTAGACACAAGTTGGTGGGAATAGGGTCTTACCCCTCCTGCAGAGATGTAGTTGGTGTATTCTATTATGCCAGCTGACCGGGCTCATGTATTTTTAGTTTTAATTCCAGTTAGGTTAAAAAAATTACAATCACAAATTACCAAATTTTGGTTTGGTTTGGTGGGTTTTTATGGCGTATCAATCTTTGTAGGTTATTTAATGCCAAATCCATTCTTATGTGAATAACCAGTTCCATTGCAAACAATTCAGTTTAGCATGAGCACACAGTTTAATTGTCAAAAACATTTTTATTTCAAACTTTTCAAGCAGTTATATATAATTATTCAGTTTAGTGAAAGTACAGTTTCAAAGACAAAAACACTTCAATTTCAAATAATTCAGTTAAGCATAAGCACGCAATATAAATGTAAGTACAGTTTGATTGTGAAAAACATTTCTTTTTCGAGCTATTCAGTTTTGTCAAAACAGTTCAGTTTAGTGTAAATACAGTTTCAATGACAAAAAACAGTTCTATTTCAAATAATTCAGTTTAGCATAAGTACACAGTTTAAATGTACAGTTTAACTGTCAAAAATATTTCTATTTCAAGCTATTCAGTTTAATCAAACAATTCAGTTTAGCATAAGTATGCTGATAGTTCTATTTAACCCATAGATAGGGCCCTATCAGGTGCTACCATGCTAGGCCAGAGTGGACCTGGGAGCAATGGCAATGAAGGGGTGCTCTGTATTCCCCAAAGCCCCAGCATTACTGGAACCTCACCATCAGACTGTTTAGTATCATATCCAGGACACTCATTGGTGGGGGGTTTACCCCTCTGCAGAGGTGCAGTCAGTGTATTCTACAGCCCCAGCCGACTGAGTAAACCAATTTTTCATTGATAGAAATATGACAAAAAAAAAGAAAGCTATCTCCTCATTAGATAGGTTAACGCAGTTAAAATCAGAGAG
Source organism: Sepioteuthis lessoniana (assembly GCA_963585895.1). Taxonomy (NCBI): domain Eukaryota; kingdom Metazoa; phylum Mollusca; class Cephalopoda; order Myopsida; family Loliginidae; genus Sepioteuthis; species Sepioteuthis lessoniana. Next base: position 101,772 of record CAUZXS010005490.1, on the reverse strand, counting down.
GGTTATTTTATGCTAAGAGGTTAGGGAATTTGTTCATTGTATGTTCTTATTTACATTTTTTAACATGGTCCTATTGAATACAAATAATTTTTATATCGATCTATTTGACTTATAGGTGTTACCATAACAGGTACTACCACCCTGGGTCAGAGACGACTTGAGAGTAATAGAAATGAAAGGTACGACTCACTCCCAAGATTTCTAGAACTGGTGCCTTAATAGCACTTACAATTAAGTATCATATCTAGGACACCCACTGTTTTTTTTTTGGCATGGGGATCTTATGCCTCTGTGAGAGAGATTCCAATCCCTGTTAACAGAGTGGCTATCTACAGACGTTACTCACTGAACATCTTCAACAAAAGCCTCACATCTTTCCCAGCAACCTTTTATTGAGAGACTATGAAATATCACCAGACTTTTCAATATTTCCCAAACTCAACTTTCCAGGATCCACCATCAACAAGATATATGTCAGCAAAGCACGAATACAGGTCTCAGCAAATTACATTACATTATAGAAAGATCGGTTTGGGTGATTCTCCAGAAAATTCAATTGAGAAATCGATTGCCTATCTGTTTATTGATTGAAAGTTTCAACTTCTTCCACAATGAAGATTCCCCAAAGGGTTGTTCTATAAAAATAATAATCATGAAAGACTAGCTTAACCCATGGAAATTCTGTAGTTTAATTAGTGTGAGTATATATATATATATATATATATATATATACACACACAAATCTACCAAACCCCACTGACACAGGCAAGATATAACACAAGGTCAGTTTTTAAACAGAGTACAGCCAGTTTGAATTCAGATTTTTCCTTCGCCTAGACTTATTGCCATACCGAGGTTAAAGAAATTGGTCTGTTATGTTTTTTACCTACAGATGGGGAGAAGATTCATGCCTTTCTCAGCAGCATTTGTTTGAAGTTGAATACAAACAACTTTGTCGAGGATTTGAACTCTGATCACAGCTTTGATTTCCTTTGATAACCATTAGGCTAAATGAACCACCATTTTATATATAAACATAAAATCAATTGAATAAATTTTAGTTACTGAAAAGAATGGTACACTTTTTAATGAGACTTACAGTTGTAAACCTCTCATTTCAGGCAACAAATGTTTAATAAAGTTATTCTGTATTTCAAGGTCTGCAATAGATATTCTAAATCAGTATTCTTTTTTTTCGTTTCTCATGAAGGAACTTTAACAAAGAAACGTTTTGAATTTTTAATCCATCAGTTTGAAAATAGCCACATGCAAGTTTATAGATTTAGACAAGGGAAATTAGTTGATAAAGAAAACTACCTTTACCATATACATAAAGGGAGAAGACCTTCAAAAGAAAAAGGATAGGAATTACAACCAGAGGATTTTACATCTGGTATAGAATTATGATCCTACAAGAAGAATTTCTTTAAAGCAATTGCTCATAAAATAACACTTTAAAAATCGTTTTAGAATTATGTTGAAGAATAAATACTAAAATTAATTTTGTCAATTTATCTTATTAAACATGGTATTTCTGTATCCAAAAAATGTTTTTGAGATATATTCATAAAAATGTTCTAATAAACTAGATTTTTAAAAATTCTCTTTTTTTTTATCACTCGCCATTATAATGTACTTCTGACCCCCACAAACGCCCCAAAAACAAAAAGCTACACATAACTGTCTGGTATCAAATTGTCTTACCACAAAAAAGAATAGTTTTATCATTTAAAGCTTGGTAGAATTATTTTTTGTAAAAATTTTTTGTGGCCTGACTCTTCAGTTTTTGTATTGAATAACTTTTACATTAAAAAAAAATCTATGAAAGTTTTTTAGAATTTAAACAACATAAAATATAGAGGACTTGTTAATAAGTCTTGATATTTATAAACTGTCACTGCATTCCATCATTTTAAACTGCATTAATATAATATGTGGTTGTAGATATTTGATGTGTTGTATATTTCTTTTTTTTTTCACTGAAGTTAAATTTTATGAAAAAATAAAAAAAACAATATTTTAGTCAAATGTACAATACTACTTTACTATTTAAGTGAAAAAAAGAGAGCTCAGTGTCAGGTGTTTGGTTTGGACAAGTATCACAGAAAGAGCTGGTGTATTAAGGATTAATTTTTGCATTCTGGTTTGTTTGCTGGCCTGTATAGAAAAAGGGAGTAGAAGGTGTGATAAATTTCATTATTTTAATCAAAAATCCTTTCTCTGTATATTAAATCCAAAAGATAAAAGTTGGCAGTTTGGTGATTACAATTTTATTAAAGTATAGAATTTTAATGCTGACTTTAAAATTTTCCAAAGGTAAAAATTCAATTTGTACATGAAAAATTGATTGATTCTAATGCCATGCCAACATATCTTGGGTTATTTTATGCCAAGAGATTAGGGAATTGAATTCATTGTACATTTATATTTACATTGTTTGTGTAGTTGTTTCTTAAGAGTTTTTGCACAAGGTTCAGGAATATCAAGTATTCCTATCTAATGCAAATAATTTCCACACAGTTGTATGGTTTCAAGTATCCCAATATAAATAATTTGTACACACTTGTTTATTTTCAAGTAACTATTTCTATTCAGTAAAAGTCATTTTTTTGCATGTAGTTATATGGTTTCAAATAACTAATAATAATCTTTTGTAAGCAACCATAGGTTCAAATAATTACTCTTTATATAGATAATTTACAGGATGAGACACCAGTAGATACTACTACTCCGGATCAGAATGGACCTGGTAGTAATTGCAATTAAGGGGCAGTCCATACTCCCTAGATCTCTAGAACTGGAGCCTCACTATCAGATGCAGTCAAGTTTCATACTCAGAACATCCCTTTTCCGTTGGAGTGGGAGATATTATGCATTTGCAGAGGATACAGCCTCCATATTCTAACTACCGCTGACAATGCTGGGTATGTGAAGAAGAGAGTTAAAAAAAAAAATCCTTTGATGAATTGTCAATAAAGAGATTTAAATTGTTGAAAGCTGTCATTTTAGATTTTAATAATATCTTTTGTTGTTTAAGAAGACTTCACCAATATATTACTCTCTGCAATTGTCTAAATCTGCACTGATTAGCTTTTAATATTCATAAACAAAGAGTAAACGGCTTCCTGCTATCTATTCTGTTTGGGATATCAGATTTCTTTATCAGTATTACATACTTATATTTATAGAAAAAAAAGTCTATCTTCCTGTGAGATTGGAAAATGTATATGGCGATTTGTATTTTTTTAAGACAACCTTAGATGATTTAACTAGTCAATAATCTCTAGTACAGATAATATAAACGGATCAAAGCTAAGTATTAACCTTTTGAAATAGACCTTATTTTTCCATCTCTAAAAGAAAACCATCTTTTCAAACTATATATCATATGAAAGAAAAATGTTTCTAAAGCCTCTGACCTTGAGATGCAAAACCTTAAAAGAGATGAATGATAGAAACAAAGTTTAAGAAAGATATGCAAGAATGGCTAAAACCAGCATTGGAAAATACTGCCATCTTTTGAAGCTCTTCAAAACATCTTGAGGATAATTCATTCTATCTTATAGCAAGAAATTATCTTTTCATTGGATTATGTCTTTTCTAGACGAAGTTGTATGAACAAAAGATTCAAGAAAAGTTGTGTCTGGATGAGGAAAACTAAAATCACTATTTTTAAACTAAAATTTTAAAACTAAGAATAGAACAGCTATCTTTTATTGTTTTAATCACAAGGTTGATCACAAAAAAAAAAAAAAATCCTTAAATAAATTTCTGTTGCCTCATAGTCTTAAATGTTTATTAGGAAACCAATATTCGATGTTGTCTAATTTTAACCTCATTGAAATTCAAGTGTCTAAAGATTTTAGCTGATTTCCTTGCCATAATGATAAGTGGAGATTCACTAATTGAAACAGAACTTCTTCAAAGTGATTCCATAGTCTGACAAACAAAACCACAATGAATCAGTATTGACCCTTCCGGCATTAAATTGTCTCCTAGAAAACATCAGGTTTTCAACTAAATGTTTTTGTAAGACAGTAGCAACAAAATGGTTCATGATTGGCATTTTATATAATATAAAGATTCTTCATATCATGCAGAATTTCTAAGAGAAGTGGCATTTTCTATTTTATGAAAATAATTCATAAATGTTATGCCCAGAGCTTCATCAACAGAGAAGAACTATCATTGCAAGAACTTTAATAATTTGATGCTTGTCTTTGAAAAGAGTGATTTTGCTTTACCAGAACAGAAGTCTCCTACATTTTAGTCTTGTTATACTATCATCCACAGATACTGCATGACGACATCTGGTTGACGACATCTGGTTGCCAATGCTAATAGATTGATTGATTCTAACAGCATGTCAATCTGTCAAGGGCTATTTTATGCCTTGAGGTTTGGGAATAGTGTTTACTGTACATTTATATTTACATTTTTTGTTTTGTTGATTAAGATTTTTGCCCTCATTTATATTCTATCAAGTATTCCTAGTTAATACAAATAATTTTGTATAGTTTCAAGTATTCCTATCAAATACTGATAATTATGTGTAAATTAATTATTCTTTGTTTGTACACAGATCTATGGTTTTAAGTCCTTTATAATACTCCTTGAACTGAGTATAATACTAAAGCTCATTTGAGGTTGAGGCTTCTGTTCTTGAAATCTGTAGAGAATTGAGTACCCTTTCATTGCCATTACTCCCAAGTCTACTCTAATCCAAAGTGGTTGTACCCATTATGGTCCCATCTAAAGGTCAAATAGATATGTTTAAAAACGATTTATATTTGATAAGACTATGTGCCCCCCCCCAAAAAAAAAGGACTCTCAGAGATAACTACACAAAAAATGTAAATATAAACCTACAATGAATGGGATTTCCAAATCTCTAGACATAAATTAACTTTTGTCAGATTGACATCCCATTAGAATTAATTAATCATAATCATCCTTAATGATCAATTAGAGCTTCAATCAACTATTCTAAATACAAATAATTTACAATTAAATGATATGATGTATTCCTATCTCATACAAATAAGTTTCATTTGACACATAATGGAATTCTAATGTATACAACCCACTCCAGTTCACCGTGAATATGGGAGTAGTGACAATAAAGGGGTACTCCCCAAACTATGAGCTCTACCATCAGATGCACTTTAGTGTTGTACTCAAGACACTTCTTTCTGGTGGTGGGAGACTTTACTCGCAACAGATGATAAAATTAATCTATTCTAAGACCTAACAATAGACAATGCTAAATAGAATTTCAATCAAGAACTTATATTGAACCCTATACTCCTAATCCTGGTTGGAATACTAAATAGACATTAATTCTGATTTTTGATATGGTAGGAATTAACAAAGAAAAAAAAAAGCACGAAGTGACATTCTTAGAATAACAATAATCATAGAAATGGAATCAGTGGTAAATCAGCATTCCATTAATTGGCAAAATTCTCAATGTCTTTTAATGAATAACTTATCCAGGAAATCAAACTGCAATAATTGCTGACTGAGCTGTCTTCAATTGCTTTTTTAGAGTTAAAATAATTTAAATACAAATCAAAAAGACACTGTCATCCTTTTTAAACACCACATATGCAAGAGCTCTTATCAATGGCTATATCAACCAAGTGCTGAAATTCTTGATTTTTAATTCTAGATGATGAAAATAGTAGGAAGACTTGGTTAGGCAACCAGTCTAAGAGAAGGAAAACTGAATCAAACCAGCTTTACTCCACTAAAAATTTGATCATGTGTCTCATTCTGGCAATGATAGAGAGTTTGATTGGTTTGATTACATTTTATGGCATACCAACCAGTACAGGTTATTTAATGCCAAATCCTGTTAATATATTAGATATATAGGATTTGTAAACATATTTTGTTGATAATGTTCTTAAACGAATCTCATCTCTTTTTTTCACACAGTTAAATAGTTTCAAGTATTGCTATTCAACACTTATAATTCTATTTGATATTACTCATTTGTTTGTATACAGTGAAGTAGTTACAAGTATTGCCATTTATCACTAATTATTCCATTGAACATTACTCATTTGTTTGCACATAGTTAAATGATGAAAGAGTTCTATTTCAAACAATTCAACTTAACAGAGATGCAGGTGTTATATTCTACAGCCCCAGCCAACTGAGCTGAGAGAGATTGAATTGAGACAAAAAAGTAAGTAAAAGTAAAGCTGGCGACTGTAGTCGAGGGTGACCCGTAGGCTCCCTTTTCAACTGCTACTACCCTAAGGTATAGGGAAGGGAGTTACTCCTTTCCCAGGAATGAACCACTTTACCCTTAATCTGTACCTTATAACATTGAGTGTTTAGCAAGGAGGCATCAAGTACCATTTTTTTGAGTCTTTGGTATGTCTCAACCTGGGATTGAACCCAGGTCTCCTGGGCCATTGGCAAACACTCTAACCATTATGCCAATGTCCGGTTCCTCTAGAAACAAAAAAAAAAAAGCCTAAAATTTTATGTTCAATGCCAGCAATGCTTTTCTCATTTCAGGTTTTTGATGGCACTAACCTATTTTGTCCAAAGTAACAAAAATCTAACTAAAAGGAAATATGTGAGTGATTATTCAGGATAAAACTTGAAATGTTTTGATTTTTCAAGATCGAATTGCTGTTAAAATTTGATGCTTACCTAACACCATAAATTGAGTTTCTCAATGGCAAAACTTAATGTTCTTTTTAAGCCTCTGTATGTAAGCCATTGGAGGAGACTAATGAAGAACGTGAGACAGGTAACAAAGTATAAAATTATATAATGTATTTGTTGACATCTAAAATGCACCGTTTCTGTTTGTGTACCTAGAACACAATCCTGGAAGAGCTCAAACCTAATGATGCTTTTAGCAAGAAAAATTGAATATAGACAAAACACTAAAGCTCTGTTTTGAGGAGAAGAAAATAACATTCTCATGACCCAAACTAAATGGTCTCATATGTTGTTCTGTGGGTGACAACATCTTTAATGTTTAGGTTTATAGTGCCATTATGAGTCAAGAAAATAGTTACTGTAATTCTTTAAAACTTTTTCAGAAGATTAGTGTCAATAATAATTCCTGATAGATTTACAACATATTCCAGAGCTCATTTTTTTCTATAATACAATAAAAGGGAAGATAAATAGATGAAAATATGGTCGGTTGATTTTATTGTTGTCAACCCTTGTTTAGTTATTCAATGCTAAACATATGGCGCAACGGTTATAGGGGTTGGTTCTCTATGTTTCTAAGTGAGCATAATCAGGAGAATCCTAACTGCAGGTGAGTAACAATACAGGAATACTTAACACTTGTAGCTGGTTTTGGTAATAGAATCAGAGCAAGCAACCCCCATGGATTAAATAAAGGACGTTGTTCAAAGTTCTGTGTAGGCTCCTAAGTTCGACAAGAAACACCTGAAGGCTGGAGGACACATTGTCAAAAACATTGTGAATATAAAAAGAGAAAGACAATAGTCTGAAAATATAAAAAGAGGAAGACAATAGTCTGAAAACCTTGAATGATAAAAAAATAAAAATTCAATGCTAAAGTCAGTCTTTTTTTTAGCAGTTATTTGGTTTCAAGAAATCATTCCAATTAAAAATAATCATTTCTTTTGTTCATATGATTTCAAGTATTCCTATCAAATACAAATAATTTGCACACTGCTTTAAGAAGTCTTATTTAATGCAGTCAAAACAGTTACATGGTTTCAAGTAAGGAATAATAATCTTTTTTAAACAATTATACCTTTAAGATATAAAAAAGTTTATTCTGCTGAATTATAATTTCTATTTTCTTGTTTAAATCATGTTATTATTGTTATTCAAGAACAATATATTAGGAATTCAAGTGAAACAATAATATATATTTACAACAGGCCAAAAAATATTGAAAGATTCAATGCATATAAGATCTCTTTTACTAAATCAGCAGTTGCTTCTGTTTCCAAACACTAAGTAAAATTGCTTATGAAAGTCTTCACCCAAATTTCCCATATATTTCAGTAGGAAGTTCCATTGATCTTATAGTGGTTTGGTTTGTTGGGTTTTATGGTATATCAACCTTTGTAGGTTATTTAACGCCAAATCTATTTCATGTAAATAATCTGTTCTATTTAAAACAATTCAGTTTAGCTTAAGTAGACATTTTAATTGTCAAAAAAATTTCTATTTCAAACTATTCATGTAACAATTCAGTTAAGTGTAAATACAGTTTTAATGTTGAAAAACAGTTCTATTTGAAATAATTCAGTTAAGCATAAGCACGCAGTTTAAATGTAAGTACGGTTTAATTGTCAAAAACACTTCTATTTCAAGCTATTCAGTTTAATTAAACAATTCAGTTTAGCATAAGTATGCAGTTAGTTCTATTTAACCCATAGATAGGGCCCTATCATGTGCTACCACTCTGGGCCAGAGTGGACCTGGGAGCAATGGCAATGAAGGGGTACCCCGCATTCCCCAAAGTTCCAGCACTGCTGGAACCTCAGATCTTACAGTGGAAAGAGATAATTGCAAATTTAAATTGGCATATCAGTGATAGAGATTTTCTAAGAGGATAGTCTTCTTACAAGTCTTAAGTGTTTAATTCAGAAGGTATAAATTCTTTGAGTATCGTAGCATACCAGTGAAATGAATACCGTATTTAAAATTAACGAAGAAAGTATTTCCTAATTTTACATGGAAAGATTTTTATTGAGCAATCCATACCTTGCTTCTTAGGAATCCACACCACTGAACTCTCAAAACAAATTCATTGTCATCATCAGCTTGGTCATCGCTATTCATTGTAAACCAGGAAAAATAGCGCATCTGATAACGTTCAAGTCCTTCCAACAATTTACCTTGTTTCAAATCTCCTCCATAATGATTTTTGCTGTCTTATATAACTGTTGCGAAGAAGTTTCAGTCAAAATATCAAGTCTTGCAAAGAAGTCTCAGTCAAAATATCCACTCTTGCAAAGAAGTCTCAGTCAAAATATCCACTCTTGCAAAGAAGTCTCAGTCAAAATATCCACTCTTGCAAAGAAGTCTCTGTGAAAATATCAACTCTACAATAAAGGCTAAGAAAACACTTACTGTATTCCCTGCAGAAGGGTAAGACACCACAACCCCCCCAAAAAAAAACAAAAACAGTGTTTTTGGTATCACACGAAACTATATTTAATGATGATGTATATTTCTGGAGATGTGGAGGGTGCAGAGTACCTCTTTGATGCTATGAGTTCTCAGTCCACTCTGACCCTGTGGGATAGTGTCTGTTATGGTCACATCTATGGTCAAATAGATCTGTTTGAAAATTATTTGTATTAGATAGGAATACTTGAAACCATACAATTGTGCATAAATTATTTGTATTATAGAGGAGTACTTGAAACCATTCAACTGTGCGGAAATTATTTGTATTAGATTGGAATACTTAAAATCCTACAACTGTGTGCAAATTATTTGTATTAAATAGGAATAGTTGAGGCCATACAACTTTGTATTATGAATGCTTGATATCATAAGTGTGTACAAAAACTCTCAAGAAATAACTACACAAAAAAATTTAGATATAAATGTAAAATGAATGCAATTCTCTAACCCCTTGGCTTAAAATAACCCAAGACAGGTTGACATGCCATGAAAATCAATCAATCCGTCTACATCTGTCGAATATGACTAACCCATTCAGGTCTTTCAATAACTCCTACATATGATGTAGAAGAAGGATTGCCTAAAAAGTGCTGACTAACACTTGTTTGGCACCTTTCCCTGTAGATTGTTGAGCTGGACCTAACATATGTACCTCTGATCTAAATTATCACAGTAGATAAAATGTTAAAGAATATTCTGGCAACTTGGGAAAAAATTAAAAAATTATTCACCTTAAAAAGAAAAAATCAAAGAGTACTTACATGAGCACATTGTGAAATGTCATTTTATCCCCATTTTTATACCTAATTTTAGAAATCACTTTAAAAAGATGAGTTAAATGCAACCCACTAAAAGATTTTCAGGTTTTGATTTTATAGAAATTGATATTAATTGCTCACATCAGAATCTCAAATAAAATTTTGAATTCTTGGGTTTTTCAGGCAACATTAATCAAACCAGAAGATTAACCAAAAAAAAAAAAAAAAATCAGATTTCAATAAATATATTTGAATTGAATATTCCTGACAAGATGTTGGTTTTGAAACAATTTGTGGATGTAACTAAGTTTTTTTTCAAAAATTCCCAGAAGATTATATATATATATATATATATATATATAAACGTTTTTAATGCATTTCAAGAAAATCTTTTAAAATATAAATCTTGCAGTGTTCTTTCTCATATATTTCATCTGTCTTTCTCAAATAAGTGGAACACCTGCTCAGAGAATAATATTTCTAAAACTTGACAGTCTTATCCCATATGATTTTATTCTTATCAATTTATTTTACTTATTGGGTCAAAATATAAGTTTCAATCAACACGATCAAAATAAACATATAGTTTCTTGTTCAATATTTTAAGTAATCCAATAATTTTTTTTTTCTTCACATGAATGTAAATCAATCTTCTCTCTTTGTAAATATTTGACATGTTCCTTTTAGGATTGATGTCTTCCAAAGAAATCGGAATTATTAGGTTGGAATGAATATCTTATCACTTGCATCATTTTGATGACTTGTTTCATTACATGGATCAAAAAATTTTTTGCTACTGAGGTAAAAACATGTTTTAGATTAAATTGAGTGAACTGATTCCAAATCCCAGCTTAGAATTGTTCCAGCACAGCAGGATTTTCTAAAGAGGACATCTCTGCCACTAGTACACAGTTAGATAAGTCCAGACATTGGCTATTTTTGAAGATAGTGGGTGTAAAAGAAAATTTACATTTTCTTAATCTTTAATCTGGGCAAACATATTTCTTTAATTTTCTCCCTTTTTTTGTTAAAAGGTTAGGGTGTTTTGAAGCGGACAATTTTGTTGTGAAATCTTTAATATGGCCTTTCAACTCAGCTATATGCAAATTTAAGACAAAATACCCCTATAGTTTTCAGAAGTGTTCTGATTTTTTTAACTGAAAGGTTTAGTGATATATTCTTATAATTATTCCAGTAATTTTTTTTCTTTTTATGACCAGATTTTAAGTTAATATCCGTCATAAATGGCTATTTTTTTAAAACTCTGAAATATTCTTATATATCTGGAAGTGTATTTCATATGTATGTACACCAGTCCATTGGCCAAATAAACAGTATGTTTGCCAATGGTCTGGGAGACCAGGATTCGATCCCAGGTCGAGTCATACCAAAGACTCAAAAACTGATAATTGATGCCGCCTTGCTTAACATTCAACATAAGGATCAAGGGTAAAGTGGAGCAATCCAGGGAATGAAGTAGTGCTCACTCCTACTTCAGTGTAGTAGCTATTGAAAAGGAGCCTTCGAGCTGCTCTCGACTAAGGTTGCCAACTTTACTTATATATATATATATGTATATTATAACAGTGTTGGGTGTCACTAAATCACTTTGTGGCGAACCAAGTGCAATATGGAGAGTGCTGAATATCTGAGATAGAGTTATTATATAATAATAATGAATAAATATATATTAGATTTATATATTTAAGGCCATGTGTATATATATATATATATAATAAAACAAAGATTTATTCACAATCTCTTTAAAGTAATTTCATTTAGTTCTGCCTCAGCTTTTTGGAAAAATATAATATCAAAATTTTCTTTAAATTACTATTTTGTCTGCAAAGTCGATTTCCAGGATGAATATCAGGTATTTGATGCAAAAATCCAAGTCAAACTGAATGCTTTAAATTCATTTTGTTTGATACTACCATGTGCAATTAATACTTGTTTTATACTGCCATGTGCTATTGATGAATGTTTTATACTGCCATGTGCTATTGATGAATGTTTTATACTGCCATGTGGCATTGATACTTCTATATAGATTGGTTTTAGATGTCATTTTTTAAATTCATTTTGTACTTTTAAATGTGACAAAAATGTTAAAAAAGTTAAATTCTTATCAATGCAACTGAGTCTTAAATCAATTGCTGGTGAAATTCTGGCTCAAAAACATTTGTTCCTTTAATGTTTTATCCTATTTTTGGCAAGTCAGCAAAATTCAAAGTGTTGACAATTTAGCTCACTCTATAGTAGATGTTTTCTTTCCACTCCTTTATCTCAAATTCAGCCTTAATAAAAATTTTGTTAAAGCAATGATATAAGATTGCTGTAGATTCTTACATGTAAAATAAAATTTCACATTTAGGAGAGAAATATAAAACTGAAGACACATTTTTCTTTGACCCAATATTCCTAGTGTTGGCAGCATTATATTCATTCATATTAATTCTTGTAGCATTTTGTTACGTCATGTCTCTTGCTATCGTAGATCTTTGTTCTCTATCATAGATCTTCACCCTGCTACGTCTCTCGCTATCATAGACCATCACCCTGTCACTCTCACCTCTTGCTGTTGTAGACTTCCACTCCATCTTCTTTTATCATCAAGATCAGTTCGTGCTATATTCAGAAAGAATAGCCACTGAATAACTTTTTTCAGCCACTCTTCAAGGTGTTCTGGATTTTAAGGTTGGCAGTTAACTTCCATCCGAGTGTGTGAAGTTGCATTCCCAACATCCTGATTCTTCACACCACATGCAACTATTTATTAATTCTAAGCACGTGATCTGGATCTCTTAAAAATGGGGCCTTGCATGCTATGCACTTTGGACACTTTGAATCTGGTGAGTGTGAATGTCTGTCAATGCAAACTTTTACTTAATCTCATTGAGCTGAAAATGATACTGACTTCATAATCAGTTAACTAAGAACTCATTGAAAAATGAAATATAACTGCATCGTCATCAGAATTTTTTCCTCCTAATCTGAGAGAGATAAGATATATACGGGAGAAAGATTCCACAAAGATATTTTGGTGATGGATGCTTGAACCCAAATATGATTGGTGTAATTACTACTGATTTCTACAATGACAGACCAGGACCTTACACAAGTGCAAGAGGAAATGTCTCAAACACAAAAGAATGCTAATGCTTTAGATGAATATAGTAAGGGCACATGTTCTATAACTTAACTAGATTTTTTTTCTAACTGAAATTATGATGCAAGAAGATCACACATTGCAAAACAAAAGGTAAGATCTTGGCTCTCAATGTTAGAGTTTTAGTTTATTCAATCAACTTATCTGGGACATCCAAAGCACACCTGGTGTTCGAGCAGAATATGTGATTTTAATTTGATCACCTGTTTCCAGATGGTCTTCCCTACAGGCAATACCTGCTTAGAAGGGCTATGATTATGGCTTGGCACCTGAGGCCACCCCAAAATGGAAATACTGCGAGAACTAAGCATTTTTTTTCTGTCAGTAATATATGAGTCATGATTTCATGAGTCCCCCCACAAATAAAACGACTTCATGTCAAATCTGATCTGGTGGGTAGTAAGAAAAATCCTTCATACTACTCTCCTAACCTCACTCCAAGCCTTTTTAATGTCACTAACACATTTGACAAAATCTCCCTGAATAACTATTTGCTGTATTTATCTCCCCTCACCACTCTCCTGATCTTAATGTTATTTTTCAGATGAGAAATGGTACAACAATTATGATAGAGTTAAAAAGATATTCTTTTGCATTGAAACTAGAGGAATTTACGCCTAAGATATTAATATATTGACTGTTCAATGAAGTTATAATAACAGAAAAAAGAAGAAAACTATTGAAACCTTGATTGGATTTCTAAGTGATCATTAAATATAAGTCAATTAGATATAAGAAAAAAAACCAAAAAAACAACAGAAGTTACTTTCTAACAGACGCATAACCTTTCAATTCTTTCTATTGAAAGATACAAATTTTCAATTAATAAATATAAAAGTTCTTATAATTTGTATATTTGAACATTGTTTCAGCTTGAAAAATATTGATAATTTTGAAGATTTCCTTTGTTTCTACGAAAGTTGATTATTGATTTCTGATGACAAATTCAAGATATTCTTGATCTTTTTTTTATTCTACTTCAATATTATAAATTGTCTGGGAGAGGAAGGAGTAATTGAATCATTAAATAAAGAATTTTTGCTTTCTATAATGACTTTTTATCTTTTAATTTAAAATCTGTTAAATTTGGAAAGAATAGTTGTCATTCACATTGCTATTCAGATGATTAATTCCAAAGACAATTCTGATATTTCCAACATTTGTTCCTTTTTTTTATGTTTTGAAAATTATTCTTGGATATCATTTTCATGTCGACTAACAAATTATATAGAATTTAGTGCTAAGTTCTAAATTCTCTTGAAAATATTTCGAGAAAGACTTCCAAATTTAAAAATTATTGAAGACGTATTTTCCCTAAATATTTTTTGGACTAACTTTTTTCATAAATTCTATTTTATTATAGATTATTTTATAACTGATTCATTTTGAGTTAAATTGTGTGAGTTTAGAATAAAGAACTCACCTTTGTATAAGATTTGAACTCTCATTCTATACTTTAAAAACTTGTTGTGTATCAATTCTGGTTGCATGTTGATTAGAAAAACAATGAACAGTTCAGCAACACTTATATCTCTGCAATCTTATTTATCACTGCTTTTAGTTCCTACTTAATCTTTGTAAGTTTTAGATCAATTCAAATTACATTAAATCATTTGGAATTTAGTTTTGAATAAAATTAAAACTCATTTTTACTCAATTTCTAAGTAAAACATACAATCCAAAAAGGTTTTGTCTTGATTACTGGAAGCAATATACGAGGGGCATACGATAGGTTTCCAGACTTTTATGTATGGGCATTTAAAATGCTATAGACTCTTGAAAATTCAGCATGTTATTGCAATACATCTTCTGAGATGACAGACCAATTTTTATGATTTCATGTTCAAATGAACAGTTACAGCAGGAATTCGAATACACCCTACTAAAGCCTGATCGTCACAGCTGGTGAATTTCAAAAATGCAATCTGACACTTTAGAAGAAGGATTCTTTTTTAAACTTGAAAAAATGCCATGCGATGAAAGCTGGATCTACTGCTATGACCCAGAGACCAAGAGACAGAGTTCCCAGGGGAAGCATGCTGGCTCTACCAGACCCAAGAAGGCCAGGCAGAGCAAATCCACCCACAAACTTTTGATGATCATTTTTTTTGACAGCACTGGTATGATCTACATGCACTGGGTTCCCACTGGACAGACAGTCAACAAGGAATACTATGTTGAGGTTTTAAGGGAGTTCAGGAAGAGATTCCAGCACTCTTCAAATCAGGTCAGTGGCATGTCCACCAGGATAATGCACCAGTCCATAACTCCATCCTTGTCACAGACTATTTGACCAAGATGAGCATCAAGACAGTTCCTCAGCCTCCCATAGTCCAGACCTTGCTCCCTGTGACTTTTGGTTATTCTCTCAGGTCAGAGGCAGTCGTTATGAGACAATTGAGGAGATGAAAAAGGCTGTGACGAAGGTCATTAACACACTCACACAAGAGGACTTCGATGGGGCCTTCCAGAAGTTGTTGGAACGGTACAACAAGTGCATTGCAGCTGGAGGAGATTACTTCAAAGGGGACAAGAGTTTCATGTGTGCACTAGCAATAAAAGTGCCCACACGAAAAAAAAGTCTGAAAACTTATCGTATGCACCTCGTATACCAGAAAATTGCAGTTGAATTCATCAACGAATTGTGTGATAAAGACAACAAAGATATTACACCCAAAGAATCATTAAATAAGTAACACTATTTGATTTCAGAAATTTTAATCTGTACACTTTTTAAAGTCCTGAGTTATCAATTACAATTTGATTCGCTAATATTTTCATGTTGTCTAACAGAATATATAGAATTTAATGTTAAATTATCTAGAAAATATTTTGAGAATATCTAAATATTTTTAAAACTACGAGGATCATTAATAAGTTTCCAGACTTTTTTCGTATGGGCACTTTTATTACTCCTCCCACACCTCTCATCCTCCCTCACAGACTCCCTGCTTTCCTTGAATCTCTTATGCCACTCAAAAACGGATGCTCGATTCATACAAGATGGTCAAAAAGCAGTCTGAAGCATTCCATACGTTTCTGTGGCATTTTTTCTAGTTTAAAACAGAATTTTATTGCATATCATTCTTCTAAAGTGTTATTACGTCCAGATTTCATTTTTGAAATTCAGCAGCTGTTACAATTAGACTTTAGTAGGGTGTTTTCCAATTGGTGTTGTAACTGTTCATTTGACAATTTTAAATGCCTGGACAAAAAAGTCTGGAAACTTATTGAAAGTACCACATATTTTACAAAATCTGTTTTTTATATCCCAATATTTTAAAAATGACAGATAGATTGCTTTTAAACTAAACTGAGGGAGTTTGGAATGAAGAAGTCAGATTTGAAATCTCATTCTAGTCTTTCAAAGCATGCTGCATATCAATACTGATACTATATTGATTAAAAAGCTATGAGCAGTTAAAGCAACATTCCCATCACTGCAATCTTACTCTCTACAACTTTTTGTCTCTATTCTTAGTATTTTTTACTTTAAATTACAGAACTTTAAGAAAGAGATTTGATTTTAAGTAAAAATCAATATTGTATTTCTCTAATTTCTAAAAGTATTGAATTGAATATGAGTGATATATAACTAAATTATTTGTACAGTGTTTCTCAAAATAGATGCAACCCATTAATATGATAATGATTTATTACCAAGACAATCGCAGTGGTGGTCATTTTGCACAGGTCCTATAAAAATGCATCCTTTGAGCTAGAGATATCAAATCAAGGTTTTTTTCAATTATCATTATATCAGTTTTTAGTACATGCAATCTTTGAGTTTCTTGTCTCAGTAATAAATCATTATCATATTAATGGGTTACATCTATTTTGAGACAGTTTTGAATGATTCTGTTTCCAAACAAGTAGTGATGCAAAATATTTTTTCCTCTCTTGTCCAAAGAATTGCGACAGAGGATTAATTGTTGTTATAGTATACTATTTTCAAATCTGAAACAAAAAGAACACATTATTACTAGTAGAGTTATTAGCAGTCACACGGGTCCCATGCATATAGAGACAGCCTATATAAGGAATAGTTACTTGAAGCCATCATTTTTTTTTTACTAAGGATTATTATTCACTTAAAACCATATAGCTGTTTGCAAACAAACGATTATTAAATACTTGAAACCATATAATTGTTTGCGTCAGATAGAAATACTTGATATATAACTGAAAGAAATCTAATTATAAACTTACAATAAATGCAATTTCCTAATCTCTTGGCATAAAATATCCCAAGATGGGTTGACATGCCATTAAGATAAATCAATCTGCAGAATCTGTTTCATCGCTGTTTGAAATTCTTGGACATCTTTCAGGTTTGAGTTAAAAAATATTGATATTTTTTCTTTGTTTTCCGGCATCCCTAACAGTTCTTCTGGTTTTGCATTTGACATTAGAATTTTATCAAATTTGACGCAGTTTCAAAGATTGATTTAATTCATGATATGAAGGCTTTTATAATGAACTAATTCAGAGAGATACACACAAACTGAAGGTAAACAAGACTTTGAAAAGGAGATGATGGGAAAGTGTTAGATGAAGATAAAAGTAGAAACATGACAAAAGATTTGGTCTTGTTTGTTTGTTGTGCAAAGTAAAGAGAGGCAAGAAATAAGTGGGTTCAGGAAATGAAAAGAGAAAAAGAGAACATTTACTAAGCCAGCTTGAATCCTGGAAAAATCTTGCCGTCGTCTCCCGTTGTTCTTCTCCTGAATGCAGTCATTTAGAATAAAAAGAAAGAAAGGAAAGACAAAATGTCAAAGGAGTTGGTGAAGATCTTTGCTTGGTTTTGAGTAGTTGACCAAGTATTCATATTGGGATGTCTTCTTCAATGAAGAGAGCAAACTGTGAAAGTAGGGAATTCCCAAGAGCTTATTTGAAAGCAAAAGTTCTTTGGAGAAAGTCTTGGAAAATTCACAAAAAAATTTTCACTAAATAAACATAAAATTTGTCTAAGGTATAACATTTATAAAACATACTGTTAAGTATTAGTTGGTCTACTACAGATGAAACAATATAAATAAAAATGAGTTGAATTTTAGAGAATGATTGGTTGGTTGGGTTTTATGGCATATCAACCTTCATAGGTTATTTAATACCAAATCCATTTTTATGTAAATAATCAGTTCAATTTCAAACAATTCAATTTAGCATGAGTGCACACTTTGTCAAAAATATTTCTATTTCAAGCTATTCACTTTTGTCAAGCTGTTCTAATTCAGCTAATTCAGTTTAGTATAAGTACAGATTTTGTTTACACAGTTAATTGTCAAAATAGTTCTATATTAAACAATTCAGTTTTGTGTAAATACAGTTTCAATGCCAAAAACAGTTCTATTTCAAATAATTCAGTTTAGCATTAGTATGCCATTAGTTCTATTTAACCCCAGCTGCTATCATGCTGGGCCAGAGTGGACCTGGGAGCAATGGCAATGAAGGGGTGCTCCGTATTCCCCAAAGCCCCAGCATTACTGAAACCTCACCATCAGATTGTCTAGTGTTATATCCAGAACACTCATTGGTGAGGTCTTACCCCTCTGCAGAGGTGCAGTCCATGTAATTTACAGACCCAGCCGACTGGCTAATTTAGAGAATGACTAATTCGAGAAACAAATTTTAAGGAGTTTTGATGCTCAAGTATTGCTTGTACGCGCAGGAAAGCTTTGAAAAAGGTTTCTTCAGTTATAAAAAAGTTCAAAATAACAGCTTTACTAGCAATTGTCTAATAGAAATTATTTTTGATTATAATGAAGATAATAGTAATATGTATATTAGTATAAAGAATTGATTGGTTTCCATGGAATATTGACCTATTTTATGACTAGAGGTGAAGTAGTCACATTGATTGTACATTCATATTTACATTATTTGGTTTGCTTTTTACCGAACACTTCTGTGTAAATGGAGCTATCTTGCAGAAATTTGGAATGTGAAGTAATTTTTCCTGAAGAAGTGTTTTAATGATATTCGTAAACAATGCTTTGTTGATGAAAATTCATCAGGAGAATCTGATTTGTCCGGAAAGTAAATAAATTTGGCATCAGCACCATTGTAAAGGGGATAAAAAAAAACTCTGGAAAAAATTACTCAAAAAGGATCTATTCAAAGGTTGAATGGGAAAGTTTTTTTTGTTTGGGTTTTATGGCATATCAACCCTTGTTGGTTATTTATTGCCAAATCTATTTTATACAAATAAACAGTTTTATTTCAAACAATTCAGTTTTGCATAAGTATGCTGTTTAGTTCTATTTTACCCATTGATAGGACCCTATCAGGTGCTGCCACTCCGGGCTAGAGTGGACCTGGGAGCAATGGCAATGACAGGGCACACCACATTCTCCAGAGCTCCAGGATTATTGGAGCCTCCCCATCAGATTGTTTGGTGTCATATCCAGCACACTTGTTTGGTGGGGGGGTTCTAACCTCCCTGCAGAAAAACAGTTGGTGTGTTCTACAGCCACCCAACCCCCAGTCAACTGAGTAAGGGAAAGTTTTGATGAAAATGATCAAGACAGAAATCATTCAGACAAAGAAAATAAGATGAATTCTTATTTAATAAAATGTGCATTAAGTATATAATTTTTATTTTGAGCATTACTTCCTTCTTCTAAGATAACACAAATGCATGCACATACACATATAAGATAAAGAGAGAAAAAAGGGTTTGTTAAAACAGAAAAGTATTTCTTTTTAACTGATATCAAATTGGCTCTTAAATTTTGAATACATTTCATACTCGAAACTCGAAAATTGACTATTTTTTTCGTGTGCTAGTGTTGGGCTCATTTATACTCTGAAGTTTTATGAGTGTCATAAATATTCAAAACACTCATAATTCAGAAAAGATAGCTATGTCATCCTCGACAGCTTCCTCACTTGCAAAGGAGAAATAATAATTCAATAAAGTATATTTCAATTTAGAACCGTGATGAAAGTATCAGACTGTTGAAATTATTTTTGCCCCCACCAATCGTAGAGTAGGTAGACATAGAAGAATCGTCACCAGAAAAGGAAGAGAAAGCAATCAATATTTTGAATAAATTGGAATGAATAGTGAATCAATTGATACTTCAGTTTGTTTGTCCTGCTGTTTGTGTCAGAGAAAGTCTGCTGGAGAGTTCAGTTGGGTGGATAACAAACTTATATCAATATAGATATATATAAATACACATATAAAACATAGCAATATATACATACACACAAACACGTACATGTAAGTATATGTAAAAAAATACACAGATATTGACACACATATATATCCATACATACACTCATGGGGATATATATATATATATATATATATATATATATATATATATATATACACACACAAAGATAGATATATATTTCTATGTATATATATATATATATACATACACACACACACACACACACATTCACACGCCTTTATACACACACACATATATATACATATATATACACACATACACACACTCACACACCTTTATACACACACATATATATATATATATACACACACACACACACATACACACACACCTTTATACACACACACACACACATATATATATCTCAATATAAATACATATACATTTTTATATTCATATAAATGTACATGCACATATGGAAGCAAATAATGGAAATAAATCCGACAGTAGGAAGAAAATAGAAATACATAGTCATCCAAAAGGGAGGAATTTATTATAATACATATGTATGTATACACACACACACACATATATATATATATTTCTGACCCATTAGTATAATAGAGTGTCTTTCTATGGCCCAGGAAACCAAGCTTCAATTCCAGGTTGAGTCACACCAAAGACTCAGAAAAATGGTTCTTGATGCCTGCTTGTTTAATACTCAGTATTATAAGCTGTGGTTTCATGATAAGTGGAGCATCCAGGGAAAGGAGTCTTTGGGTACCCCTTGATCTTGATGAGTGTCTGCCAATTTACTTAACTTACTTTATATATATATATATATATATATATATATATATATATATATCTACATTCATATGCTTGCACAGACTGATATATATATATATATATATATATATATGTATTTATTTATGAACATATATCTATATAGATATATATACATACATATACTTACACAGGAATACACACACATGCACATTATATATATATATATATATATATATATATACACACACATTTGCTGATATATAGGTATATATACACACACACACATATATATATATATATATTTGAACTTACACAAAAATACACACTGACACACATGGGCATTTATATGTAAACATATATTTTCACACACACACACACACACATATATATATATATATATATATATATATATGTATATATTGAGGCAGGCCAAATACTTTTGACTGGTTGTATACATATATGTATTTATACACATGCAAGCAGGATATATATTTTGTCTCACACTTTCACATATAAGCACAGAATATATGTATATACATATACATTTTTGTATATATCTTCACACACGCAAACTTACATACTTGTTCATACATTATATATATATATATATATATATATATATATATATATATATATATACACACACACGCACATACCTATAAACTCTATATACACACACATGTAACCACCATATATTTGTGTGAGTGTGTATATATATCTATATCTCAAATTATATACTCCAACATACATTTGTAGATGTTATTGTACATGCGCACATATTCCAGCATACATGCTTTTATATACATATATATCTACATGCCATCATATCTGTGTACTCAATTATACACAAAATCCCTATCCCTCATGTGATGTTGCTTTTAGTTTCATTGTTATCATCAGATGAAATAAAATCAAAGAACTAATTCCTCAACATGGACAATTCTGTGGTTCTCTTTATATTTATGCCATCAGAAATGCATGCTTGCATTCTTCCCCAGCAACATGTAAATAGTAGAACAGACTCTGTTCTTTAACTTTGTTTAGGTGGCTTGTCTAATAGAATGAATTTGCCATCCAACCAGCCTTACCCGATTTAAAAAATAAACACCCCTCCAAAAAAAACCCCCGTCAGATCTGGCTTGTGGCAGACGATTAGGATAAATACATACATCAGCTCTCTCCAAGTACTCACACAGGTTTATGTAATTTCATTTATCTAAACAGACAATTGAAAATTGACCCTGGAACACATTAATTGAATAGGTGTGGCTCAATTCATCTCATTATTATTACTCACACATATGCACACTATATATAAATTACACATATACACACATTTTTAGAGAAGGCTAATTGAGAGAGAAACAAACATTATATCCTAAAGTACACACCTCTTTGTATCCTTAAGTGGTGGAAAAATTTTTTCTGAGTTTGAATACAATGCCTTATGTTTATGCAGAGAATGACAAGATGTTCGTCATTAAATACGAGAGATACTCTTGTTCCTAATTTTTTTTTAAGCTACTGAAGGTCAGAGACGTTAAATAATATTTCATGTTGAAAGTAGAAGATACAGAGTTCATATCAACCTGTTCTTGATTTTGGGAAAGGGGAAAAAAAAAAGCAATTGAGTCAATTAATTGGATCATTTAATGTGATTTTGTTAAACATTCATATATCAAATTCTACAGTACTTTTTGTTGTACTCCCTATAAAATGGACTCACCTTCCTCCACAGATACACGTCAATGAGAGCATCAGACGGGGTTCACCAATCAGTGTGACACAATCACGTGTGATACTATTTGTGTAGTGGACGGATAGTCCCTATCCCACTGGACTCTCTGCTTTCTACCAACTCACTACTGTTTAACCAGGTTCACTTGTATCTTGTTTCTGTTACTTGAATATATGTTTTTCTATCAACCCTCTCTGTATTCCCTGTGTCTTTGCTCTGTCAGCATCACAAAACTTTTCAAGAGGAATATCAAGCCTCACAAAGGGATTGAATATGGACCATGCTGACAATAACTGTCACAATACATCTTACAGTGTTGCCTTTGTCTTTAAATGACATGGATTGCTAAAATGACAGGCAGTATGAGGAGGTATAAGGAGAGTCCAGTTCATGCCTTAAGTGATGATATTTGCCTGGACTGCATTTTTTATTTGATATAAAAAAAACAACCAGTGCGATGATTCGTTAATTTTTTTTTTCAAGAATATTTCTCTTGATAAAGATTTCAACACAACAGAGTTGAGACTTTGAAAATGGGCACTGGAATAAAAAAAATTAATACAGACGAACATTAAACTGTTCATAAAACAACTCATGACTAAACAGCATATTTAGCCTCTCACCAGAAAAGCAAATAATTCACTCGGTTACAAAACAGAAAATTACTTTGATATTAATTATGAAACTTTTTCAATTTTCATCATTCCAAATTTGGTTGAATCATTTTTATAATTAGATTTTGACTAGTCTTCTTTTTCTTGTTGCTGTCTTTATAGACTATTATTAATGCTACTAAGTAGTTAACAAACAATATAGTATGAAAAAAAAATAGCAAAAAATATGACTTTAGATTTGAGTTCAGACAAACAATTTGTCAAAGTATATATTTACTAACCCTTCTGGACAATTAAGATGTGACACAAATCAAATTTTCAAGTGGAGTTTAACATGTTTAAATACAGAATTTTACTTCTTCTAGACCTGTTGCCATACCAAGGTTAAGGAGCTCAGTCTGCCCTACTATTCATCATTTGCTGGAGGGAGAGTTGGTTTGTTTTTTTAATGTCATATTAACCTTCTTGGGTTATTTCATGCCAAATACATCCTTCTAGAAGGACAGCAGTGATACTATTTAACCCATAGATGGGATGATAAGGGGGTTCATACCTTTCCCAAGGGTATTTGTCTGAAACTAATGTAATAGTACGACTGGAGTTTGAACTCACTACAATTCTACAGTCAAGGGCTTCAACCATCACACCACTAGGACACTCCCACTGGCGGAAGAAAAGCTGGATTCATGCCTTATCCAAGAGTATAAAAAAAAAAAAAAAAAAAAAAAAAAAAGCAAACAGCTTCGTCTAGGGATTGAACTCGAGTTGCCTTGTCTATTTCCTACGATGATAACTATAACACCACAGCCACCACCATAATTTTGGTCAATTTTGTCAAAGTGCCATTTTTATATGAGCACTTGAGATATAGGATGAGAGTTTACATCTTTTGCCAAAGGTTATTATTTTATTCTGGTTTTCATTGTGTAGAAAGATAATCAATGTCTCCT
This sequence comes from Sepioteuthis lessoniana, assembly GCA_963585895.1. NCBI lineage: Eukaryota > Metazoa > Mollusca > Cephalopoda > Myopsida > Loliginidae > Sepioteuthis > Sepioteuthis lessoniana. The sequence goes on along the minus strand of CAUZXS010005490.1, from coordinate 77,456 downwards.
TTGCTGATTGGACATTTCTGTTGGGTGCAGTATGGGAACACTGATGAGAGTCTTAGAAATCCAGTCTGCTTCTCTTTTACTTCTGTTCTTTGAACAATCAAGACATTGTGTCTCATGCCTTGTCATTAAACGTTGAAGCCAACATGGCTATGATCATTTTACTGTTCATCATCAAGTAAGCCTTTTTCATTTTTGTATCCCTTCTACATACTGCAGAATATTCCTAAGTGGATCAATAAACCTGTTGCCCATCTTATAATTATTACCAGAAATTTTATCAGAATTGTCCTCTACATGTATTATTCGCTTTCATAATCGAATATGTTAAGAATGAAGGAGAATATGTTATACAACATGTAACTGCTTTTTAGAATAAAGGCTTGTCTAAATTTCTGTGATGAAGGTTGATAATTGTTATTACTTAGAATATTTGAACTACTGACCACATGAAGCACCTGAAGAAAGCCAAAGGATATATTGCCTGAAACATTGTGAGTATAACAATAAAGACGAGGTCAATATTCTGAATATTTTAAGTAATAACAAGAATCAATGCTTTCTTCCTCATTAAGCTGGAAACTTAATGATGTTCCAACATATGAGTAAATTCTTAGCACAAACAATTTTATACCGTACGAGAGCAGAAATTTTGCTGAGATATAAAATTTGGTCATATTGATCATACATGAAAAAATTTCTAAGTTGTTTTAAAGATAAGAAAAAGTAGAATTTACCAGAACTTTGAAATTCAAATTTTACTAGTGTCTAATAGATATTTATAACAATAGGCAATATAAACAGGATGCCAATATACTTAATTAGTTTAGTATGAGACCAAGACAATTCTGGAACATTTAGAAAAGATCTTCCTATGTTATGAATACACTGTATGTATGCATGAAGACATACAGGTCTGTTTCAGAAAAAAAGAAAGTATTTCTTTGTGAAAGGAATAGCAAATATAATGGTATATTCTTAATAAGGCTTCTTATTTTATTTCATATGAGCCTCTTAAATGGCTCAGTGCCAATTTATCACATTGTAATTCAGAAATCACATATTCATAAAGTTGCTGGTTGGTTGGGTTTTATGGCATATCAACCTTTGTAGGTTATTTAATGCCAAATCCATTTTTATGTAAATAATTAATTCTATTTAAAACAATTCAGTTTAGCATGAATACACAGTTTAATTGTCAAAAACATTTCTATTTCAAACTATTCAGTTTATTCAAACAGTTATATATAGCAATTCAGTTTAGTGTAAGTACAGTTTCAATGTCAAAAACTTCAATTTCAAACAATTCAGTTTAGCATAAGCTCGCATTTTAAATATAAGTACAGTTTAATTGTGAAAAACAATTCTATTTAAGAACAGATTTTGTTTACACACAGTAACATGTCAAAACAGTTCTATGATAAACAATTCAGTTTAGTGTCAATACAGTTTCAATGTCAAAAACAGTTCTATTTCAAATAATTCAGTTTATCATGAGCATGCAGTTTAAATGTAAGTACAGTTTAATTGTCAAAAACATTTCTATTTCAAGCTATTCAGTTTAATCAAACAATTCAGTTTAGCATAAGTATGCCATTAGTTCTATTTAACCCATAGATAGGGCCCAATCAGGTGCTACCACACCAGGCCAGAGTGGACCTGGGAGCAATGGCAATGAAGGGGTGCTCCGTATTCCCCAAAGCTCCAGCATTACTTGAACTTCATCATCAGATTGTTTATTTTGAGCAATTCGGTTTAGCATAAGTACGCAGTTTAAAATGTCAAAACAGTTCTAGTCTAAACAATTCAATTTAGCATAAATATGCAGTTTAAATGCAAAAATCAGTATTATAAAGGAAGCACGGTTAAGTTCTATTTAACCCATTGTAAGGACCCTTATCAGGTGCTACCACTCTGGTCCAGAGTAGACTTGAGAGCGATGGCAATGAAGGGGTGCTCCGTATTCCCCAAAACTCCAGCATCACTGGAACCTCACCCTCAGATTGTTTAGCGTCATATGCAGGACACTCATTGTTGGTGGGATCTTACCCCTCAGCAGAAGTGTGGTCGGCGTATTCTACTGCCCAAGCCGACTGAGCTATCATAAAGTTGTATAGAAGACTTTTGCAAAAGTAATTGAACAGCAATTCAAGCAGTTGACAAAACTATTTGGTTATTCTGAAAGAATACACAAAACAAGTTTATGTTGTCTTACTAATCAAGTTTTTAATCAAAAACTTAAGCACAAAATATACTGACAATATGAAGAGACACAGTCTTTTCATCATAACTTGAAAGTTTTATTTGATTTCAAGGTCAATATATTTATAAACCAGTATTTGCTGTTTATTATTAAGTATTTCAATAATCATACACTAATTGTTAAGCTTGTTTATTAATTCTTTTTAGAAAACCTACAAATGCTTTCTTTGAATTGAAACAACTTCAATGTTTATGCTAATATGACTTGATGTACAAGATATTATATATATATATATTCAAGTTTTATTATTACGTGCAGCAAATTTACATGTCTTGAAATTTAAGCCGTCATTGAATAAACTTCTGATGATGACCTAAGGTAAGTAAGTAAGGTTGGCAACCTTAGTCGAGGGTGACCTGAGGGCTCCCTTTTCAATAGCTGCTACACCGATGTATAGGGGAGCATTGCTCCACTTTACTCTTGATCCTTACCTTGTAGTGCTGAGTGCGAAGCAAGGCAACATCAAGTAACATTTTTCAGTCTTTGGTATGACTCAACCTGGTATTGAACCCAGGTCTCCTGGATCATTGGTGAACACTCTATTCATTAGGCAAGATTTACACATATTTCCTACCAATGTAAGTCTTCTTTAGTTCATGACCAATGCATGTTACTCATGGTAATATGATAATTATGATGGCAGATATAATAGATATACATATATATTGACCAAGTGGGTAGAGTGTTCGCCAATGGTCCGGGAGACCTGGGTTCAAACCCGGGTAGCATCATACCAAAGTCTTTAAAAATGGTACTTCATACCTCCTTGCTTAACACTCAGCAATATAAGGTATGTATCAAGGGTAAAGTGGAACAATCCTGGGAAAGGAGTAGCACTCTCTCCTACACCTCGGTGTAGTAGCTATTGAAAAGGGAGACTTCTGGTTGCCCTCAACTATGGTCGCCAACTTTATTTATGTACACATAAGTATGCATAGCATTAGTGAGTCAGTTAAAATACTGAATCTTTTATTCAAAATTTCTCTTTAATTTATGTGATTAATATTTGATTGAAAATTAAGTGTAATGACTAGGAAGAAGATTTTAAAACGAAGTATTTATTGTGAGAAACAAATGCTTCTTTTTATCATTAGGCAACTGACTTTTATCATACATGAATAATTTTTGTTCCAGCAAGTGATTTAGCGAGTTATCAATGAGCTTACTGCAGGTAAATAAATAAAAAAGATTAAATCTTACCAGAAGAATTGAAAAAGGGTCAGCATAATTTCTGCACTTACCTATGAAAATAGAAAAAAAAAGGTAAATTAGAACTTTAAAAAAGTTTTTAAAACAGACAAGAGAAAAAGAAATTTAAACCTACTGATATTTTGATGGATATAAAAACAGAGATGAATTTGAAATGTTTTGAGTAAATAAAAAAAAAAAAATCTTTTACCTGAAAAAGTTGTTATTATATAAGAGATAAGGTTGTTTTGAAAGCATCAGTTATTTTTTAGTAATTAAAGCAAAAAGAAAAAAAAAATGTGCAAAATACAGATATTTATATTATCAGTTTAAAAAATCTACTTAGGAGAGACCAACATTTTACATTGCACTAAAGAAGGGCTCACTTTTTTGGCTAAAATGTTTGTGTATTTCTTACCTGAACTACAAGTCAATGTTACAAAATATACGAAAAAGAAATTAGCAAACAAGCTAATCCACACAGAAGCCAAAAGACCAACGCACAAAGGAACGCTACATTAAAAAGTGGAGGTAAATGTGAAGTTAAGTCAAAAGTTTTGCAATATTTTGTTAACATGTGGCTCAGTTTATTAGCTCCAGTTTCTTTGGCTGAGGTTAATGAACCTCACTATGTAATATATTGCCTTTACAGGCAATGAACCCAGCAGATGTAGTTGACAAATACATCCAGTTGTAGATAAAATCAACAAAATGACTACCAGAAAAGCTGTGTGTGACACCAAAGGCATAAAAAATGTATGGGTCTAAGCCATGACCAATAGAGAACAAGCAATGCATGGGTGTAAGCTGTAACCAATGATGAGCAAGCTTTGTATGTATGAAGAGGCACAGCCATGTGGGTTGGGTGGAAGTTTTAAGTCAATATAAGGTTTAGAATTTTCCTATTTACCAACCCCTCCGCTCGGGCAGGATGTGACACAAGGTCAATTTTTAAGCGGAGTTTAACAGGTTTGAATTCAGAGTTTTCCTTCTCCTAGACTAGTTGCCTAACCAAGGCTGAAGAACCTAGTCTGTCCTACTATTTACCCATATAAGGTTTAGAATTTTGACTCAAGTCAGTTCCTGCTGACTGTTCCAACTCCAGACTACTCCCTTATGTGTGCGAACTCCCCCTGACTGCTCTCCTGCTTTAAATAAGCTTCACCATCAAAGATTAGAAATATAAGATTATATATATATATGTATATGTGCGTGTTTGTGTTCTTCAATGTTTATCAAGATCCAATGATAGTATACTATAACTGTACTGGGAGATGTGAAGATTGACAGATACCTAGTGCTACTTGCCAGATTTGCTTCTTTGGCTTTGAACATGACTTCCGAATCCTCAGTAATAGACCTGTGTTCTTGCTTGATCATCAGTTTTCTAGAAGCAAAGTTTCTTGAGTCATCTGGTTACTGTACTGTAATCAACTGTGTTTTCACTTTTCGCACGAATGTTTTTTGGTTGCTTCAGCATCATTATAGAGCAGTGCAAACACATTGCACTTTAATCTTTAAATCTTTCAAATCACATATGGAGAGAAGCAATACACAATGTGTCAACACACCAACTATCACAATACTACCTCCCATAGCTTGAACTTCAGTTTACATTATATACATGTTGGAAACTAGCATTTACCAAAATATTACAAAACTTTTGATTAAAAAAACACAAGCCATAAAAAATTAGATTGAAAGAATTTGACAAGGCAAGACATCATTCCAAATTAGCTGACTCCCCACCAACAAACCAAAACTCTCTACTCTAAAAGCAGGAATGGAGAACCAAACATCATTCCCCTTTTACCATTTCATTGAATGGAAGAGAAATGTTTTCTTTGGAATAAAGCACAATGCTCAATACATCTTAGTCTCAATATCAGTAAGTTCTAAAAAAAATAATTTTGAAACTTATACAAAGTTGATTTTCCATTCAATAAGAAAAATTGTGAGAAAAGAATTTCTCAACTATTTACTGAAGGTTCTGAAAACATTGCATATGCATGAAACCACAGAAATTACTAAACTCGCTCTCTCTCTCTCTCTCTCTATATATATATATATATATATATATATATATATATATATATATATATATATATACACACACACACACACACATATACATACATACATACAAATGAAATAAAGAAATGCCAAAAAAACAAAAAGAAAAAAGTGATTTACCTAAAAAGTGATTGATGCTATTATAGCAGAGCAGGTGTAAAACCTATGAAATATAATTATATGCACTAGAAGCCCTTTACTTTAAGTTTCATATGGTGTGCACAATCGTCAGACCAATGTGTGAATCATGGTTAATCAGCTGTATACATAGTGTGGTATAGAGTCAAATAGTAAAATCTGAATACATGTGGAAATTATATATATATATATATATATATATATATATAGAGAGAGAGAGAGAGAGAGTGAGTAAGTGTGTCTAAGAAAGGGCAGTCCAAATAAAGAACAGGAAATTAGTCTGGTGGGGACAAACATTAATGTGTGTGTGTGTGTGTGTGTGTGTGTATATATATATATATATATATATATATATACTACGTTTTTCTTCTAAACATACAGGCCTATAATAAAGTTTAACTCTTAAAACCAGTGTGATCTTTATTTGTGCTACTACTGAACCAAAATTGTTCAAAAGTGGTTTTTCATCATCAAATTGTATTGGCCAAAACAATAGAATCGATGCAGATTTTGCTTGAAAGAATTTCAGTTTGACATTCAAATGACTTAAATATCAACATATTATAACTAAATAATTCACAAATCTTGATAAATAATACCAAGTTTCTGTATGAATTTTATTTGGTACAAAATTTAAGAAATACCCTTTCAGTTCCATTTCATTTATCTCTGCAATTTAATTGCTATTTTTAGTCCATTTTCTCATCCAACAAGAATTGCATTGTCTGTGATAGACTTAATTGATAATCTCTCTTTGACAAGTCAATACTTTTCAAATTCTTGTTTTTTTGATTGTGTCTTTTTTTTGGTTTAAAAACTTGTAATCTTTTTTGATATTCAGTGGTTGAATCAGACATTTTTTTATGTTACAGCTTTTTTTCTTAATCATCAAATTATAATTATTTTCTTAAATATGAAATACCTGACTTGGAATGAATTGCTCATTGGCTAAAATGTGTGCTTATACTTCATGAACATACTCACCTGATATTTGACATACTGTTTATTTAACCTATGAATATTCCAGGTAAAGTGCATAAAAATTCTTAATTCCAAAAGGTGTATGTTGACCAAGCTAAGCTACTTTTAGCACCACATTTAATGGTGCATTCACGAAAGATTCTACACACCAAATTGCACATTTTGTAAAAAAGCAAGGAAAACAAATCTCTCAGAAGTAGTAATAGCATTTTGGTATTTATGTAGAAATAGCAGTTAAATACATTCCATCAAGAGTACAAATAATTTTATCTGGCAGACTTGTGTTAGTGTTGAAGGCCAAATCAGCAATTAGAACTCTGATATTGGGGCCCACCTTTAGGTGACGCTAAACTTGCAAACAATCTATATAAAAAGAAAATATGAAAACATAAAAAGGTATATATTTTCAAATGAATCCTTTAAAAATTACAAATTTAGCACCAGAGTACACATATGTGTGTGTGTGTTCTCATTCATAGCTAAGTGTGTAGATAAGAGACATCTTTCATATTAGTTTTGAGTTAAGTAGTGGACAAAAGCCATTCCCAGTTTCTTTCTTGATCTTAATTCTGCTGGCTTTGTAACTAAACAGACCTTTTAATCCATTTTGGTCTTTTACAGATAGTATCCATATAAAATACAATGTTTAAAAAAAAAAGGTCAACTCCTTTATGGGATTATTTTTATATGATTACAGCTTTCTCATGTTTCCCATCCCTACTTTCTCCCACTGGTAATTTAAAAAAAAATTTAATATTACTATGGATGTATAGAGATCACCCTGGAAAGATTCTTATAGTGTGTTCATTGGAATTGTTAAAATACAAAGATTTTAAAATCATAATACCAATAAAAGAACTGCAATAAAAATGATAACATTTTTTTTAAACATCCTGTCATATAATGTATATGTTCTTCCTCTCAACTAAGTGGAGACATTTAAAAAAATTCCATAATGTAGCAATGATCAGGCCTTTTGTTTTTTAAATAATAAAGTTTAATATATATTTAATAAGCTTAAACTACTTTTATGATATCAGTTTCCTAGATCTCTATTCTCTTTAGAGATCAAAGCATTGTTTAAACAAATATGAAACTACAAGTCAAAAAAAAAATAAAAAAAACATTGAATACAAAGTTAAAATCAATCAACTAATCAAAGAATAATTTACCATTTTAGATTGATATTGATTGGTTGCCAATAAAATAAAATGAAAATATATCAACATATTTAAAACCTGAAAATTCAAAGGTTAAAGTCGTTTGGAAAAATAATAGAGCAATCAAGAATTAGGAATAATTTTGCAGGAAATCAGATATTAAAGAAAATAATATATTTTGAGAATTTCTTCAAAAAGAAACTAAAAAAAGAAAAACAAAACAATTCTTACAAGTATTTCATTTAAAGAATTTGTTATTGCTCAGGAATTAGAAATTAAACTTAAGAATATAAATGATGAGGTTAATTTAATCTGAACCGAGAAATTCCAAAGTGATTCTTTAGGTTTGGTTTGGTTTCTTTGTTTAATGGCATATCAAACTTTCATGAGTTATTTAATGCCAAAGCCATACTTGTAAAAGAACAGCAGTAATACTAATTAAACCATTGCTGAGAGGATGAGTGAGTTCTTATCTTTCTCAAAGGTATTTGTCTAAAAGTAAATATTATATCATAACTAGAGTGATTCTTTAGGTTTGGTTTCTTTGTTTAATGGCATATCAAACTTTCATGGGTTATTTATTGTCAAAGCCATCTGTGTAAAAGAACAGTAGTAATACTAATTAAACCATTGCTGAGAGGATGAGTGAGCTCTTATTTGTCTCAAAGTAGATATTATAGCATAACTAGAGTGATTCTTGAGCTCAGAGTTGCTATTAGCACTAACATATGAACAAGAATCAAAATAAAATGGCAATGAAGATTAAAATTCCTTCGCCGTGGTGTGAGAAGATGATTTAAGGAATCCAGATTTTGCTGGTGTATATATCTATCGAACCCCTCGGCTATTAGCAGGATGTGACAAGTTTTTATACTGGTTTAAATTCAGAGTTTCCTTTTACACTGGTTACCTTAAATAAATCCTGTCCGTCCTACAATTTACTTATTGCTGAGAGAGGGTAGAACAAAAGGATTCATGCATTTCTCAAAGGCATTACCACAATTTTAAATTCAAACCGCCTTATTCAACATTTGAAACTCTTGTTATCCATTCTAAGAAAAATAACCACAATCGTTAATACATATCAATCACTTCTCAAGAGTTATGAATTTACCGACAATGATTATATGAATTCTTGTCAAGGTTGCTTATAACATATTCACCCTTCTACTGTGGAAGGTGAAAATCGCTCTTATACTGCACACTATTTCATAGCCAGTAAGTCATTCTCTTATTAATATCATGACATGATGGTAAAAAGTGAAAATTCGAGTGTGGAGACAGAAGAGAAATTCGTTTTCCCAGAATTAATTTACCAATTCAAAACTTTCAAAAACAGCTGCTATCTCCCTTGTCAGCCTTGACAGATTGTAGGAGGGAAATGAGAATACAGTTTTCATAAACTATTAATGGCAACTCAAAAATTTTGACCTTGGTGAGCATGTAAAATGGAATAAATAGAAAGAATAAATAAGATCAAATTATTATCCTTTTGAAAATATTTTCAATAATATTAAGCCTCAGCAATTGCTGCTAATCTTAAAAGAATTTTGGTGGCAAGTTATCAATTAAAAATGAAAGACAGCAGAGAAAATGTCCGTGTTGGAGAGGATTATGTCATTAAATTGGCATTAAGAGAAGAATCAACATTCACATGACACATTGTGACTTAACTTGTCTTTATACTGTGTGACTATTTGGATTTAGAGTCATCTGCATGTTAATGTTGGAGAAAAAAAAGAAAAAATTCAAAGAGACTTTAAATGCACAAGAAATAAATTTGAATGAAATCAGTTTTAGCCAGTCAAGAAAATCTTTTCTGTATTATGTATAACTTGAAATAGAAATTATAGATAAACATTAAGATGGCAAGCATTATCTAGTGCATTATTTTTGTTGTTAATATACTGATTCAAGTATTGGCCTGAATAAGATAAGATCAAGGGTCAATCCAAGGTTTTGGGTTGACATATCTTTAATTTTTTTTTCTTGTCAAATTTGAGTATTGTAAAGGTTTTACTCACATAAGATCCAGCAAAGTTTTAATTAGTTCACATCATTGATTAGAAAGATACAAAACAAAAGAATTGTTATAATATTTTTAAAAATACTGGGTCTAAGACAAAGAGAGAATGTTCTTAAAAAATGCTAATGCTGTGAATGTATGTTTTGGGCAAGAATAATCATTGTTGATCCAAGTTCAAATACTAGACAAGTCTGTGTTTCATCTTATGTTAATACCTTCAGAAAAGGTATAAATCTATCTGTTCTTTCCTTATCTATAGGTAAATAGTAGGGTTGACAGAGTTCTCAAGCCTTTGTTAGGCAACCAATCTAGGAAAAGCAAAACTGAATTCAAATCAGCTTTATTCTACTTGAAAATTGACCTTGTGTCACATCCTATGCTTTGTGGAGGGATCAGGTCAGTTAATAAAAAAAACTGTCAGTGGATCATTGGAAGGTTCTTAATATGCGAGTACTTAAGAAAATCTCATTTGAACTGAAAGCATTTGCTACAATTTGCTCCAGAAGATAACAGTAAAAAGTTTGACAAGATTCCCGTCAGATATTTGCTCTGGAGAAAGTTTTATTTTATTTTTTTGACAAATAACAATTGTAGAAAATATACTTCCTGTTCCTTAAAACTCTTGAACCAAATCGAACCAATATATTCGTCAAGGAAAAAAAATTCTATCTTCATTTTAGCTGACACAAAAATATTTGGCTTATTTATCACTTAAATATTTTTTATATTATCTTATAGTTTTCTTTAAGATTCTTTTTTTTCAAATGTAAATGCAATTCCTATTCCTACTCCAGTTATTGTGCCAACTTTTCTCTCATGTGACGTATTTCTTCCAAATGTACTTTTGTCTGATCATAAAAACAAATATAAAGGAAAGTCTGTTTTGTAACTGAGCCTTTAGCATTTCAAAGATTGAATCAAACATGAAAACTCAAGTTTTTTTGTTTTCAAGTAGAAAGATCATTTTATTCAGTTTAATCACCAGTAATTTCTTGGTATTTAAAATTCATGTAAATCTTTTTTAATAAATAAAAAAGAAAGAAAATTATGAAATTCAATTTTTTAAAGAAAATAAAGATGTAAATTGTCTTTTCCCCAAATTAGTCAAATAAACATCACCTGTGAGATCAACAAAACATACAAGAAATTAGGAAAAAAATGAAGTTGGAAAATTAATCAATTCAAGTCATTGACTTGGTCAAGTGGCATTGATTTCTTTTCAACATTCTTGACTGGAAAATATTTCCATTCACTTGAAAGTCCAATAAAAACATTTGCTACCAAACTTTCATCTTTTTTCAATTTGTTTTATTTCAAGTCAACAAAAATAAATAAACAAGAAACATTTAAATGCTTTGTGAGCATCAAAATTTGACTTTTTCTTGTTTTTCAGAACATTTTGCTGACAACAAAGTGGCAACATTTTCAAATTAGTGAAAGAAACAAAAACTGAATAAAGATCTAAGGACAATTTCTCAACAAAAAAGAAATGTAGAATGAATACAAATCACTGACAATTAAAATAAACTTTTCTTGTGTGCAAAATTGAGTCCAAATTATCTTCTTGTTAAGTAAAGTTGATGATCGTAGATGTGGGCGACCAGAGGACTCCCTTTTCAATAGCTACTACACTGAGGTGTAGGGGAGGGCACTACTCCTTTCCCTGGATTGCACCACTTTACCCTCGATACATACCTTATATTACTGAGTGTACATATTTACCGACCCCTCCACTCAGGCAGGATATGACATAAGGTCAATTTTTAAGTGAAGTTTAACAGGTTTGAATTCAGAGTTTTCCTTCTCCTAGACTAGTTGCCTCACCAAGGCTGAAGAACCTAGTCTGCTCTACTATTTACCCATTAGATTCATACCTTTCCCAAGAGTATTAGTGCAATGTGAAATGCAATCAGTCTTGCCCAGGATTTGAACTTGTGTCGCCATGTCCATTTTCTACGACAGTAACCATTACACCACAGGCACCTCCAAATTACTGAGTGTAAAGCAAGGAGGTATCAAGTACCATTTTTAAAGTCTTTGGTATGACTCGACCTGGGATTGAACCCAGGTCTCCCAGACCATTGGTGAACACTAACTACTCGACCAATGAGCCAGTTATCTTTTTTTTCTTTTCTTTTATTTTTTATTTAACTCAGTAGTTATTAAAAGTCATTTTCATTATTTTCATGATCAACCCTTTCATTCATTTAAATTCATAGCCTCATTATTCAATCATCAAAGTATTTTTTCAGGCTTTCTATTTTTGTGTTAGGGCGGATATCAAATTGAATTCACACTCACCAAAGTCTAATATCACCTTTAGTACATCATTTGATATATTAACACTAAATAAATAGAAGGAAAGAGAAGCTCATTTACAGACTTAAGAACATTTAATACATAGCTAATATACATACAAGAAGTATTGAAAACAAAACACAAATTTGTCCAAACAAATAAAATGTGTGCATATTTTTCACTTAACAAAAGTATACTAAAGGAGTTTAAAAGCCATAAAAAGTTTTACTAGTTGAAGAGAAGTTTAATACTCAGTAAAGCAAGGCTGCCTTTACATTTCAATGATGAGGTGACAATATCCATCATCTGGAAGAGGAGCCAACTTCTCTACTCTTCAATAAAGAGAGGTAAAAAGCATGTCTTAACTGTTCAAAGAACAGAGACAAAAAGAGACTGAGATCATTATGGGATTCTCATATGACCTTTTTACATAACTCCCCCTCATGGGTTGGAAGAAAAAATAGACAATGCAAAAATATGTTCAAACATTTATATATTAGGTGTGAAAGGGCTGCTGAAACATATTCCTTTAAGCAGTCAATAGTCAATGTGGGAACAAAGTTTAAATTACAAATTAACATTAATATGCGAGTAGGTCTGAATGTCCTATTTGTCTTTCTTGTATATGTTTCTGGTTCTGTTTAGAGTTGTTGGTTTAAAAAGGCCACTGTCAGTTGGTTTCAGTAGGGCTCAAAATGACCATCTTTGTGCTGATTAGTTTTGGGCCTGGGACTTCCTCTTACTTGTCTGGATTTGTCAACTGTATGTCTACCTGTTGCTAGTGTTTACCTACCTCTCTTCACTGCTCTCTGACTCTCTCTTGGTAAAGTCTGCTTCCTCATTGTGCTGGCTGCCTCTCTTGATCTTTCCTCCCCCTTTGTAATATCCACCTGATTTAGGTCATATTCATTTTTCTCAAAAAATGGCATCATCCATTTATTCATTTGTTGAGAATAACACATTTTTTAAAATAAAATTGCATATCTTATTATTAAAAAAAAAAAATCAATCTTTCAATGAATATTTTACATTTTAAACCATTGTGGTGGTAGGTAGCCATATAGCTGCTGTTATGTGGGGTGTTGCCTCTAGGATTTGTTCAATATTGCTCACAGCATTCTTGTCTAATTGCTGTTAAGCTTTTTCTCCATGCATTTAGTTAGCATCTATGTAGTGCATCCATACAGCAGTATCAACACGACCACTGCTTGGAAAAAAACTGCATTTTATTTTATTGGTCAGGTCTGACTTCGATATGACCAATAGCCTATTGATAGCAGCCTACACCTTTGTTAGTTGCGTGTTGATGAGACACTACTTCTTAGGTAGGCGAACTTGTCCACTAGTTTCAGAGAACTACCATTTAGTGTGGACATGTCGCCTCTCTGATTGAAACACATGTATTTCGTCTTGTCTGCATTGACATGGAAGCCTATGCCAGCAGCAGCTCATTCAAGACAATGTAGTAAGGGTTCAGCTTGGGTGGGTGTATTTGCCAGAAGTGCTATGTCATTGGCCGCGTCCATAATTGTTTGTGTAGGTATCTTCTGCTTCTTTCCTTTACCAACTTGAAACCGTTATCTTTCATTATAGCAATAGATGTTCTAAGCATATAGACTAAGAAGATGATAAACAGGTATGGGGCTAATGAGTCTCTTTGCAGCACACCTGCTACAATCTCGAAGTAGTCTGTGTCTCCATCTGGGGAGCGGATTTGTATATTGCAGAGATTTTTTCAAAGCAAACTGTTATGTTCTCAGAAAAGTGCATAGAATAAATTAGACAAATGCATACTTAGAAGAAATAAAGTCTCATATTACAGAAAACAAGTAATACAATGGTTGGTTGGTTGGTTGTTTGGGTTTTATGGAATATCAACCTTTGTAGGTCATTCAACGCCAAATTCTGTCTATATATATATACATACATATTCAACCAAAGATTTCAAAACGAATATTAAGGTAGGTAGAATTTTCTATTAGCAGGATTTCATTTGTTTGCACAAGATTAACCTGTTTTAAGTTGTCATAATTTTTGGTACAACTCACTCTCTCTCTCTCAAGAAGGACAGAATGTCATCTATTTTGACGTTCTCGAACAGATCGGTTAAGTTATTTACTTTGAAAAATCACTTTCTGATAACAGCGAAAGTAATACAATGTCACCTGTGTAGCTATTTGCTACTTACTCCTAAATTGGATTTCAGTCAAATGTTATATTTTTATTGGAAGAGTCCATTGTGTATCGAAATAGGGGTGATACCACAATTCGAAATATAGTCGGGAAAAAATCTGATGAATAAATTACAGATGAAAAAAAAGATTTATTCCTGTTACCTTATCAGCTTTGGAAGCAGAAAGACAAATTTTATCATGCAGTAAAAAATTACTGGTTAATTTTGGAGAAGAAAAATGAAGAAAAGAAAAGAAAAAAGAAGAAGGGGAGAAGTCTGTTCTGTTCCACAACACCATTCAAACAAGCCAACTGCTCATTGTAGTTAAGTCACTGTCTGTTCAAGTTTTGATTATTCAGAAGAAAATTTCCTCATGTTTCACTAAGTATAGGATTTCTTTTCTATATAGATTCATATTAAAATGAACCAAATATTGGACCCTAAATAGGGTGAACAGAGCTCAAAGCTTGTATTTACTTTGCACAGAGGAAAGGCATGAATTCACTTTTCCCCAGAAGGTCAGTTTATAGATTACTCTCTGCTGTAAGTATTATGCAGCATAGTACAACCAGATGCATCTTAGTTGGAGAGGAAAGAGGCACTGCCAAGTAACCTCAATTACCTTGATGAATGCCAGGAAACACCCAGCATGTTGTCCTGATCTTAAACTAGGTCATGAGATAAACTGAATTTAATTTCTTTTTTTTTTTTTGGGTTAATCATTTGGGAAGTAGAGAATTGCTTGATTTTAACTTGAGCAATTTTGGACTGCCAATACTCCATTATAATCTGGGTTAGTTAGTTACTTTCAAAAATGTTAAACAATGTGAGATAAGAATTTTCATAGATATGAATGCTTAGAACATAACTATTATCAGAAATTAAATGTTATTTACAATTTACAGTCTTATTTCAAAGGTTAATTCAACTATTTGACTTTATTATGCTGTGTGTGTATATATATATATATATATATATAAAAAGATTTTTATTCCATCTTATTTTCAAAAAAAATCTAAGACCATGAATCATTTTTTTAGATATTTCTTTTTCTTATACCTATAAATCAATAGTCTTACAGTGATTTTTCCTTCATGAATTGGTCCGTGAATAAAGGACTGTCAATGATTTTGATTATCCTTTTTCCTCAGGCCTATCTATAAATTAAGTTTTGTCTTGACAATCCTCTTTTCTTTGCTACTTCTATTCATCAAGAAGTTACTGCTGAAAGATTTTTGTAAAACCCAGGCCACCTTTTGGAAAAAGGATATTCTTCTAACTCCTTAGCTACAGATTCCTAAGTGACTTCCAAATTTCAGCTTCTTTTGATTCCGATGTGGTTTTTATACAAATTATGCACTTGCTTGAAAACATGCTTAGTGATTAGGGATTTTCTTTATTCCTAGCAAAAAAAAAAAAAAAAAAAAAGGAAAACAACAAAAAAAAACGATCACTGAACACAATACATAAAAACTGCAACTTGTTTTATTCTTTACTGCAAACAGAAAATCCTTGTTTTAAAATATGAATTGCTGCTGAAGTGAGAAAGAATTGTTTTAAGGAAAGAGAATTTGGTCAGATTTCTGTGTGTAGAAAGAGAGAAAGTTTAGAAGATTAAGAACAGTTAACCTTTAACACTCTGATTCCCCCATGTCTGCAAGTACCCATGAACTGGGTTCTTGGCTGAAAATGTAATTTGTTATTTAATAGCCTTAAAGGATGTTAAACAATAGATTATGTATACAACATTTTATGAGCAATATCAATGTTGAAAGTGAGTCAGAATTCAAGCTGTCTGGGAATAGGTACTTCTGAGTTACAGCACAGATCAGTGTAGTATCTGTGCACTCTGCATAACTTATTATTTCAAAGTTAATTTTGCTGTGCTATTCACGCAGCAGAATGCTCGTGTTGGGAGACTAAACAGAGTGGTCTTCCTCATCACAGTGTTTGAGGAACTCCTTTGATCATGTGACAAGGTGAACCAAGGAATCTGCTTCATTCATGAACAGGTCTTGAAAAGAGCAGACATACTGGTTCGCTCCTCAGCAGCAAGTACATGGGGCCTTCCTCCTTTATATTCCAGACCTGAGAAGAGTAAGTGGTTTCTACTTTTTTGTTTTATGGACTTTTCTGTTAATACCTTGAACACTTTTATGGCCTAGGAAAGGAACTACGGTCCCTACTCATTGTGCACAATCAAATGTCATATTAATTGACTTATTCTGTTTCCTACTAAATATTCTGTATAAGGTTATCCCATAGAGAGTAACCTAATAGATTATAAAAAAACAGGGTGTTATCAACAAATTAACACCTCATTAAAAATTATACTAGCATTATGGATATGTCACTTTTGATCTTATTTATTGATCAGATGTTTATAACAGGGCAAGATTTTCTTGATCTGAATCTGTTTGCTTTATCTTAACCTAAGTAATAGAAGACAAACAATCTGAGAGATAAAGTCAGGTTGTCGATTATCATGTATGTGACTAAACATACAACTAAAAATCAAATCTAATTTAACCTAATGAGAAAGGTTGAAAATAATTTAGATATAAAACATACATATAAACCATTACTGTCAATATTCTGACATTAATTATTTTTATTCTTATTCCATAAGTAATTCCCACATCCTTTTATCACCTGTTTGATTAATTTGTACTTCAGTCTTCTGCAAGTGATACTTTTATTCTATAACTTATACCCATTGGTATTCTCATTGTTATTGGTTTCTTTATTTCACTGTCTCATTAGCCTAGTGAGTAGAGTGTTCGCCAATGGTCTGGGAGACTGGGGTTCAATCCCAGGTTGAGTTATACCAAAGACTTCAAAAATGACACTTGATACCTCCTTGCTTAACACTCAGCAGTATATGGTATGTATGGAGGGTAAAGTGGAGCAATCCAGGGAAAGGAGTAGCACCCTCCCCTACACCTAGGTGTAGTAGCTATTGAAAAGGGAACCTTCTGGTTGCCTTTGACTACAGTTGCCAACTTTACTTTTATTTACTTATTTTATATTGTTTGATGCATTCTCTAGCTTTCTGAAAAACTCAATCTCTTCCATTTGAACTGATATTTTCAAATCTGAATAATATAATCTTACATGTAAAAAACAAGAAAAAAAAAGCCTCTACTGATAATCAAAAAATGTTTTCAATGACAATTTTACATGTTATTATTTAATAGATGAATTAGGAATATGAAATCATCCCAAACTTTTTAAAATTTCCTTGAATATTTCCAAACTATTTCACATCCATCATACAAGTATTAAAAGAGAATTGTTTTGGCACCCAGCTTAACCTGCCCTTAAAATACATTGACTGTATTACTTGAAGATGGGTATTATTTACCCAAAAGGGACTACAAAACTACAAAGTTGTAGTGAAAATTGGGAAGAAAATTGGAGCAAACGTCAGTGCATATGCTCCACGTGCAAGATCTGTTTCTTTGACTAGAAAAAACATGGCTGCCTTGAGTTAGCCTTTTATTACAAATGGTCACGCATCTTCACATCGGCAGTCATGTAAAACCATGTAGAGTGAAGACGTGCATGCAAATGAGGGCAGGCAGGAAAAGACATAAAAAAACGAACGTGGGTCAGCGAACAATGCGTTATTGGAGAAACAGAGTTCAGTTTAGAGAGACAGGGCAAAAAGAACTGCTGAACACCGAAAGGAAGTTTTTGGTTGTTGAGAGACGCAACAATGATTTTATTTGTCACAATATGAATGAACAAGGTATGCAATTCCCTAAACTCTTTGCATAAAATTACTCCAGACAAGTTGTCATGCAGTTAAAAATCAGTCAACTTCCTAACACCTTATCTACTTAGTGCGGAGGTGTCAAATGCACCCCCACACAGAGGTATACAGACTGAAAACCTTACATGTCTGAATATAAGAAATATGATGCAACAAATTATGAATTCAATAGTATTTTAAATGAAGATAGATACAACTGACATCTTTGCTACATTATTTGGCAAAATAAATATCAAATTGGAAAATATGGAAGCATAATTCATGATAATCAACACCACAGCTATTTTCAAGAAAAAGCAGTTCTGCAAAGAATTACTTGCTTAAATCTGAAATCAACAATTTTTGTGGAGTTCGTATGGTTAATTTGTCTGACAAAACACTGGTAATATTATTCAGAAATGTGCAAGTGGAACAGACATTGGTCCCCAATTTAAACCCTCAAATACTAAGCATTACTTAATGAGCAATTAGTGCATTATTCTGATAAAATGCCAACTTGAAAAACCCATGTTACAACTGATTTACACACACACTGTAACATAGGAACCAATTTTGGCAAAGCCACCTTGGCTTATATGGAAGCCAATGGCACTGTCTGAAAATAGATTCAGACAATCTAATAATGGTATAATTACGGCATTTGCTACAGATGAATTTCTAATTGTTTGACAATATATAAACTATCTTCTAGATAATCATTGTAGGTCATAGGGATCATCTTATTTCTAAAATGAAGGTTCTGCAATTTTATGATTATCTGATATTAATGGATTCTAAATGGACTTATTGTTATTAAGTCTGCAGTCTTGATTGTGTTCCCAACCTGCAGAGCTTGCTTTCGCGAGACAGTGATAAATCTTCAAATTCATCTTAAATGGCACATACAATTACCTGAAAACATAAAACTTTTTAGCAAGATTATCTCAAAAAGATATAGTATATAAAACTAGCTTCAATTTAACAGGAAAAGCTTGCTAATCATAATTAAATTAAACCTTTTTGATCCTAATTGGATAAATATGTTCCAAGAACAATTGTTAACAACCTCATCACATCAGATTTCCTGCCCTTTCATCAGGGCTTAGGGTATATTGACTTTATCCTCAGGAAATGGGTAAGATTTCACCCCCAGCAAAAAAATATGTTCTGGTAAGTTTCTTTGTTTAATGGTGGTCAACATGTTACTTAATGCCAAAGCCATCCTGGTAAAAGAATAGTTGAGGAACTATTTAACCCATTGGGATAAGCAGGTTCATGCCTTTTGTAAGAGTATTAATTTAAGAGTGAATGCAAAAACACAACTGAGGTTTGAACTTGCTTACTATGATGTCACAGTCCAGCAAGTTAATCATAACAACACAGGAACTCCCCAACAGGTGTCCTGGGTATAGCACTAAACGTCATCAGATGGTGAAGCTCCAGTTTTGTAGAGTACCTCTTCATTTTCATTACTGCCAGCTGTACTCTGACCTGGAGTGGTAATCTCTGTTAGAGTCTCATCTATTGGTCGAATGGATCTTTTCAAAAATCATTTATATTTGATAGGAATGCTTGAAACCATCATTGTCTGCAAATAAGTCATTATTCAATAAGTAATGTTGGGGACCAGAAGGCTCCCTTTTCAATAGCTACTACACCGAGGTGTAGAGGAGGGCACAACTCATTTTCCTGGATTGCTCCACTTTACCCTTGATACATACCTTATATTGCTTAGTGTTAAGCAAGGATGCATCAAGTACCATTTTTAAAGTCTTTGGTATGACACAACCCGGGATTGAACCCAGGTTCCCAGCTCATTGGCAAACAGTCTACCCACTTGGCCAATGAGACAAATTATTCGATAGGAATAACTATTTCAAAACATATACCTATATATGAATTATTCGAATTAAGAATAGTAACTTAAAACTATAATTGTGTACTAATGATTACTTATATAAATTTTGTTCTTGGATTACAGGAGTTATTTTTAATTGCTTATGCTGTCAAAGTTTAGAAAATGGCAATCATTCCTTTCATATTTTCATTTTGTGCCCTGGATAATGAAACCTATAAATTAAGCTATTTTCTATGCATAAACAGAGAAATTTGCACATTTTTAGTTACATAAGATCAGAATAAAAACAACACATGATTAAAAATTTACATGTATTTATATAAAAGTTACACAAAAATAAACAATAAAGTTTACAACATTCTAAAAAAAAATTCTGTCTGCTATTTTGTACCAGTTCAACCAGGAATGTTGGGGGAAATGGTTAGAGAGAGAGAGAAAAAAAAAGATCTTTTTCACTTATTTCGGCATAATCAATTGAGAGATAACACTTTTTTCTCTGGAACAAGACAAAGTGAAAACAGAGATACATAGAGTTAGCAGTTACTAAAAATCAGATGAAAAAGACCCGTCCCCACCAAAAACAAAAAAACTGACTTTGGTATCAAGTAGCCTCAAAAATGTTGACATATGAAAAATAACAAACCTCATTTTTGGTTAAGAAAATATCAATCTATGATATATTATCTTTTTTGAAAGAATAATACAAAATATATATAACATAAAATTTTTCAAGAAATTCTCTTAATTTAAATTCAATTTTCTTTAATTGGTAAATTTAAGTTTGTTAGTTTTCATTATTTAAAAAACCTAGTAGTTTTTATTTTCTCCATTATGAGAAAAATCAGAACAAAAATATTTGTTTGTTTTAATTCCATAAAAACCTTACCATAAACAGAGGTTAGTCAAAAGCGCAACTGTTTTCAGTTAATTACAGTGACAGAAGTTTAAAACAAAAAAGAAATTGATGTTTTCCCTGATGCCAAGATGAAAAATGTTTTAATCAATAGAAAAAGAAAAGGTCTTAGCATTTTTTTTTATATAATACATCTTTGTTGATGCATCAGGATGGGTCATCAGTGATGTTTCCTTTGGGATCATTGGGAGTTTTGGGTCTTGCAACATCAGACCCCTCACCCAAATGACCCAGTTGGCATTGATCTTACTCAAACTCCCATCCCAGCAGCTCACCTGCGCATGCAAGGAGAAAAAAAAATGACCACAGAAAAGGCTCTATATATAATTTTGCAACAACCAATCAGAGCTAAGCTCTACTGATGACTTCTAAATCTTTCCTTTAAAAATTGGGAGGCCACTTTACTCTTGCTTCTTTGCCACAATGATGTTGATATTCGGCTATTTGTTCACTCCGGTATGTATTTCTTCCTTTTATAGAAGTTAAATCAGTCATCAATCCATAAATATTTTGTCTTTTGTTATTAATACAGAAAAAAAAAATCATTGGAATCTGTCAGTTATGTCTCATGGGGGTCGCAAAAAGTCTTTCAGTAATTTCCAAAAAGAAATGAAATTTTATTTTTCATGTGTTTAAAATGTTTTCATTATTACTGCTATGAGTCTTCTTCAATGTGCTGTTGACCTTCATAATCATCCATTCAGAGTTATTTAAATCAAGTAAGTTGGTAACCTTAGACGAGGGTAACCTGAAGGCTCCCTTTTCAATAGCTACCACACCAAGGTGTAGGGGAGGGTGCTACTCCATTCTCTAGGTTGCTCCACTTTACTCTTGATCATTGCCTTATAATGCTGAGTGTAAAGCAAGACAGCATCAAGTACCGTTTTTTGAGTCTTTGGTATGATTCGAGCTGGGATTGAACCCCGGTCTCTTGGACCATTGGCGAACACTCTACTCATATGGCCTATCTGCTCTTTTGTCATGAAAATAGAGCAAATATAAATGTTCTGTTCTTACAATATTAAAAAAAAAAAAAAGTAAATTTTTCCTTTTTTTAAATTACTCTAATTTATGGTATATTATACTTCACTTTCTTTTTTTTCCTTCTCAAGTAGGAAAATTCACATGATCAAAAGCCTACAAGTGTCCTTTCTGACATGTCAAATTCTGTTGCATTAAGAAAACAATAAAACATATGACCTCCATTATCATTCAGTCACCTTGCCCTGGTTTGCTAATGAATGTCAGATTCTTGGGAGGAGTGTGGGATATGTCATACAAACTTATAGCAGTGAAAGCCGTGGGATGCAGCAGAGTGGATATGAAGCAAGGTGAAAGAGCCTGAAAATTAAGTTAATAGCACACTTCACCTGACGATGGTTAGAGGAATCTCATAGGTCATTGGCAAAGGATCAAGTAGTTTAATCAAGAATTTACTGCTTCTCATCTAGAAGGGTTGCATCTATTGATGATAGGAAATAGACACCAAAAGATTGAAATGTCCAAAATGCATTGCTATTCATACAGGTCAAAAAGAGGTGCAGCATTTTGCTGGGGTAGGAGCTCTGGCCTCAGTGTTAAAAATTAAAAGAAACAGAACTAAACTAAGTGTATTGCAACTTTAAATGTCAGAACATTAAATGCATAAAAGCAGCTACCTGAGCTTACTGCACCTGCAAATATAGAGATGTGTGCACATAAACATAGATATGATCCTTGTGAATGAGAACTAAAATGCCATTAGTCTTGTAATAGATAGAAATTTGTCTTGGCCTCTGCATGGAAAAACTGTCAATACTACAATTGGATATATAGGAATGCTTCTCAATCAATGTGCTTTAAAATCACTTAATAAGTAAAGATGGCGATCAAAGGTGAGGGTGACTCTATAAGACAGCAATTATTAAATGAGCAGTAATAAAATATAACAGTAATTGAATGTGAAGCTGAGAATACATTTCAAAACTTGCTTACCACAGTTCTTGAGGTATTCTGTCATAGGTTAGTATTTTAACTTTGAGATAGAGTATAAGTAAAGTTGGCAACCACAGTCGAAGGTTGCCTTTTCAATAGCTACTATGCCAAGGTGTAGGGGAGGGCACTACTCCTTACCCTGGATTGCTCCACTTTACCCTTGATCCGTACCTTATTATATTGAGTGTTAAGCAAGGAGGTATCAAGTACCATTTTTTAAATCTTTGGTATGACTTGACCTGGGATTGAACCCCGGTCTCTTGGACCATTGGCAAATGCTCTAACCATCATGTAAAGTTTGTTACTACCCATCTAGAAGCAGCAGCTGAGTGAATACCAATAAAAGCAAGAGCCAAATATAGAGTTTCCTGGGAGTGAGAAGCAGTTCGGGAAAAAACGAGATAACATTGAAAAAAAATTGACTATAAGGAAATTTGATCTTCCTGATAAAATAAAACAGGTATACTTTCAAGCTAGAATCATGTTAGTATTACTGTATGGATACATCATATCAACTTTAACAAAGTATTTGGAGAAAAAGCCAAATGGAAACTATACCAAGATTGCTGCAAGCTGTTTTGAACAAAGCAGCACCACTCAAAACAGTAACTGTATCTAACTCCTATCACACAAACTATCCAAGACAGACAGACAAGACATAGTGGGTACTACAGAAGCAGAGACCAACTTCAAAGTGATATTCTCCTGTGGACTAATACACATGGACACACCAGTGTTAGTCAGCCACCAAGGACATAATTATTCACTCAGTGCAGACACTGGGTGTAGATCAGAGAGCATGCAAAGAGTGATGGTCGATACGGATAGATTGATCTGAGAGAGTCAATGGAATCCATGCTATAAGCACACCTTGATGAGATCTGACTAATTTTCATGGTAAGATTCCATATTACAAAAGAAAAAATAAATGGGTCAAAAAACAAAAAACAAAGATATACTTTTGGTTCTTATTTGCCAAGTAGAGATATCTCATTGGATATTTACCCGGTTGCCATATACTAACAATACTTGTACTTTGCCAAGCTCTCTATGAAATTGTTATAAGAGAGGTCTTATATTTATCAAATACCATATGTTTCAATGTTTTTCTCCATCAAAGTCAGCTGAAATTTGTCAGGTTTACATCTGCCTTTTACAAATATCATCTCCATAAGAAATTCTTAAACAACTAAAACAAATTTAAATATTCTCTTTATTCAAGTGAAATAACATCTAATCAAGACTTGCAGGTTAAATGTCAATTATTCAGATTTATTCAGGAAATAATTTTTTAATTTATGAAAAAAAAAGAAAAAAAAAAAAAGAAAAAATGCTCATATTAATTCTTACATTGTTTTTTCTTGTTTCATTTTGATGACATCTTGAAGAGGAATTTCCCTGAATAATTTTGAATAAATTATGAAAAAACAGGAAAATTGTGAACATTATTTACTTCTAAGTAGGTTATAACCTCAATGTGGCCATCTTGATATAATTTTACATTTTCCCCACTCATCTAGGCTACCTACTTATCTGTCTACTAAAATGAAGCAGTCATTCATTGAAACTGACATCAGTAAAAAAAAAAAGTGAAAGAAAGGAAAAAAAGTTGAAAAGTCATTTGACACTGTCAATAGACCGATAAGTTACCTTAGTTTTTTTTGTTGCTTAGCAGCTAAAACTTGGTCAGTTTTGTCAACAACATGATAAAAGATATTGATTTCAAGTGCCCAAGAAAAATTGATATACAGATGGTATTTTAATGTAATGTAAGAAAATCAGTTTTTTAAAGTTTCATTAATTAATGTTTTTCTTTCTTATGAGAAAGCCGTCATTATTTGACATTTTTCTTGAATATGGCAAATATATTATGGCTATCTCCTCTGGTGTGAAGGTTAACAGGATCATTACTGTACATTTAGTCTTTACTAAGTTATCTAAACCTGTAATTTTGTGCCAGACTAAGTAAGACTTATGGCAAAGGTCCCCACACCTTTTTGCTCACAAAATTCTTTTAAAATGATCAAGTCAAAATGATCTTGAATTAAAAATATGCTAAAAATATTTTTATATGTACTAAGTCTTTTTTATTTAATACATGTTCATGACCCTTACATGAATGCTTGTGGCACAATACAATTGTAGTCACTACTATACAAAGATAGGCTAACTTCTTGAAAACAAAAGGTTTTGAATGGCAAGTAACCTATAAGCACTACCGTTGGGATCAATGTACTCAGCACCCTTTATATCATCATATCCTGCTGTTAGCATGGATTTCTCTGTCTCTCTCTCTCTCTCACCATCCATCTCTATCATACATCGCTTCTAGGTGCCCGTGGTGTAGTCGTTATCATCGTAGGAAATGAACACGGTGACACGAGTTCAAATCCTGGACGAGACTGATTGCATTTCACATAGCACTAATACCCTTGGGAAAGGTATGAATCCAATTATTCACCCTCCAGCTATGGGTAAATAGTAGGGCAGACTAGGTTCTTCAGCCTTGGTGTGGCAACTAGTCTAGGAGAAGGAAAACTCTGAACTGAAACCTGTTAAACTCCGCTTAAAAATTGACCTTGTGTCATATCCTGCCTGAGCGGAGGGGTTGGTAAATAGTATCACTTCTAGTACGTCTTCTAGGCAACATCCTGTGTCTGTATAGAGCTGTTGTAGATAACTTCTTGCTGGTTGTCCTACACTTGCTCATCCGTGTAAAAGGGTCCATTGGAGAACGTTGCTTATGAGTTCATCTTTGCTCTTCCAGGAGTGTCTTGCATGTCTTGTTCGTCTAATTTGGATGGTGTTCAAGATAGGTGGTTGGTGGCCGTACTGCTGCTGTTTTGTGGGATGTGGCTTCCAGGATTATAGCTTGTAGCATTCTCATGCCATTGCCATCAAGCTTAATTGAAAGATTACCATGACAAACCTCATCCCTTATATAGTTTCCAAATTACATTGAAATGCTTTAATGTGTTACTAAAAATCTTTATATATCCATTCTTTATAAACCCAAAATTTTATTGAATTATTTCTTATGTAAATTTTCAATTATATATTTAATTTTAATGCCATGTCAACAGGTCTATGGTTATTTAATGCCTAGAAGTTTGGGAATAATTTTTTGCCGAATTTTTTCTAAAGAACTTTTTTGTATGAAGTCAAATCAACTTTTAAACAGATCCATTTAACTCATTGATGTGACTTAAACCAGTACGATTACACCAGAATAAATTGGACATGGGAGAAATGACAATGAAGTATGCCTCACTCTCTAGAACTTGAGACTCACCATCTGACGTAATTTAGTGTCATACCTAAGACATCCCTTTTACAGAGGAAGAAGCTTATCACTCTCCTGGATATACAATTAGCATATTCTAAGCCCTGCCAATAGGGCAAAATTATAAACTTGGCTTTGATAATATTTCACAAAAAATTATCTTTAAAAAGTGTGTAATCAAAATTAAAAGCTTAGAAAACTTATCACAGAGGATTATGAGACTGTCATGTTGTAACACACGAAACAGATCTTGACTAAAAAAGGGTTACCTAGCATTGTTCATCTTTTCTCTTTGTGTAATGTGTAATTAGTAAAATGAAGATTACAAAATATCAGTTGGTTGATTTGTCATGGACAAGGAAAGGGGTATCAAGCAAAATTCTTTCTAGCAAGATGAAGTAGTAATTGACAATATTTATTTTCACCCTAAGTAATATAAGACTGGCAATATCAGGTTACATAGTACCAGTTATTAGATCTAAGTATCATGTCCAGTATGTACTGAGATCTGTAGAGTAAGTCAAGTTTGTTTAGATGTGTACTTGTTTCAAGGCATAATTAAATAGGTAACACTTGATGTCAATAAATCTGGTTCTCTTTGTTTTCTCACTGCAACCGCCAAAGTGTCTCGCAAAACGTGAGATTAATATTATAACACCACTAAGATATGATTGGCTAATGGCATGGCATATGCAAATTAACAACCGGAGCTAACTAGATAGATAACTATTACTCTAAACAGCCAATCTGCAAAGGGAGAAAAAAAAATACACACACGGGTGACTTAGTCCCTGAGCTTATCAAATAGACTCTTCATTTTTCTCTACGTTTGTATTTAGCAACCTAAGTACCTGGACACTGCAGACACAAAATTCTGTATTTAAAAAAGAAAAATTTTACCTTGGTAGTAATGACTAACCGGACATTGGCCTCAAGGTTAGAGTGTTCACCAATGGCCTGGGAGACCAGGGTTCAATCCCAGGTTGAGTCATACCAAAGACTCAAAAAATGGTACTTGATGCCTCCTTGCTTAACACTCAGCATTATAAGGTACGTATCAAAGGTAAAGTGGAGCAATCCAGGGAAAGGAGTAGCTCCCTCCCCTACACTTTGCTGTAGTAGCAATCGAAAAGGGAGCCTTCGGGTCACCCTCGACTGTGGTCGCCAGCTTTATTTTTTACTTAGTAATGACTAGTTTACTGAAAGTAATGTCAACATATACATTGGTAAGGCATGGAAGTTGGTACTACAATAGGGTTGCACCATTTGGACTTTAATAAAACACTTGAAGAAAAAGCTACATATGTTATATTTTGACCCCTCGCCCCGGCCTAAAAATGCTATTCCAAGGTGATACACCGGAAGGAAGTGACACATTCCAACGGCCAGTAATCGAAAGAGATCGCGTGGGTGGATTAAGGCTTATGATATGGGACAAGGTGAAGGTCTCATTGTGCCACTACAGTCATGCACCGAAAGAGAGTAACCTCTGAACTGCATGACAGTTATTTCTGCTTGATGACGGTTAAACATCCGATTCAAAGATCCAGTAGGCGATCGTGTGGGCGTTGAGTTATTATTTAACTCAGTTGAGTTTGGGTCCCAGAGCAGTTGCCAGCAGACTTCCAGACAGTAGAGACCAGATATGGTAGGGAAGGCCACACCCGACCGAGGGGGCACTCGGAAAACCCCCGAAGCAGTTGCCAGCAGACTCCCAGAGGGTTAGAGACGAGATGTGGTAGGGAGTGGGACCTCGGAAACCCCCGATGCAGTTGCCAGCAGACTCCCAGAGGGTTAGAGACGAGATGTGGTAGGGAAGGCCACACCCGACCGAAGGGGACCTCGGAAACCCCCGATGCAGTTGCCAGCAGACTTCCAGACAGTAGAGACCAGATGTGGTAGGGAAGGCCACACCCGACCGAGGGGGCCCTCGGAAAAACCCCCGATGGAGTTGACCCCAACATCAGGAGAACAAGAAAGATACAACGTGACGGTCATAACAGTGGGGTCAAAATATGAAGTTTATGTTCGGTCTCCAGCATCCTCTCACATGCTAACCTTTCGAACCCTTGCAATAAAGTGAGAGGTAAATATAATTCTAAAGAAGTCTTCCTGCGTCTTTATCATGCGTCCTTTCTTCATGCGTCTTCCTTCCTGCATCTTTCTGCGTGTGTCTTTATCGTTGTGTCGCTGTAGATGACTATATAACACATGAGCATCATACAAGTATACTGCATTGAACAAATACTGGTAGCAGCACCCTACAAAATAGTAGCTGTTTGATCCCTTACTTCCCCATCTCATAAACCATCCAAGTAAGACAAGAAAGAAATGTTGGGCACTGATGATGAAGTATGAATGAGCACATAAGGAATGTTCTGTGGACTCATACAACTGCCAACCAGCAAAAACTTATATTCAACTCTGTATGGACACTAGATGTCGTCTAGATGACTCATCAAGAATGATGACTAATAGGGACAAATACTGAAAGAGAATCAAGGGAATCTGTACTATCAGAACACTTTGATGATGATGGAAAATATATTTTAAATGTAATCTATCATTCATCAAATGTTTTATGTCAAGTATCTGTCATTGCATAATTCAAGGAAAGCTAAAAGTATAAAATATTATGTGGTTACTCGATACTGCTGTATGGATGCACTTCTTGGACGCTAACTGAACGGCTGGAGAAGAAGCTAGACGGCAACTACTCAAGAATGTTGCGAGCAATGTTGAATAAGTCCTGGTGGCAACACTCCACAAGGCACCAACTATACGCCCACCTGCCTCCCGTCACAAAAACTATACAAGTTAGACGAACCAGGCACGCAGGACACTGCTGGAGGAGCAGGGACAAGCTCATAAGTGATGTACTCCTATGGACCTCCACATATGGCCGGGCAAAAGCAGGACGACCAGCTCGAACATACATCCAGCAGCTATGTGAGGATACGGGATGTGGGCCTGAAGACCTGCCAGAGGCGATGAACAATAAGGAGAAGGGGCGAGAGAGGGTCAGGGATATCCATACTTGCGGCACATGATGATGATGACTATAAATAGATGTATAAAAATGTTTACAAAGTTTAATCAGGTGCAGAGTCACAATTTTTAATTATCCAAAATATTTTGTGGATATGCAATTGTGATGATAGTCAATATTTGCTACAGCAGTTATTCTTATTCTTAATGATATTGTTCAAGAAAATTTGTTTTTGAAAACTTAGAAATAATTTGAAAGGGTGATTCTGATTGACAGCTCCTTCATATCCTGGCTTCAGCTATTACCTTTTTCTTGATCTTCTTTAACTTTGACAGTGGCTTGATAGAAATGATTGGATGCTGGCAGTTTCCTTCCAAAGGGTGCTAGAACATTTTGCAAGCAGGATTGTTGGTAATTGTTTTGTATATAAAAACCATCAACATGATCTAATCACCAAGATTAAAGCATACAGTGAAACAGAGGTATAATGATATACAGGACCCTTTCAATGTAACCTGTCAAGTAATTGTGGAAGTAAGGACAAAGTT
This sequence comes from Sepioteuthis lessoniana, assembly GCA_963585895.1. Lineage (NCBI taxonomy): Eukaryota > Metazoa > Mollusca > Cephalopoda > Myopsida > Loliginidae > Sepioteuthis > Sepioteuthis lessoniana. Next base: position 47,840 of record CAUZXS010005490.1, on the reverse strand, counting down.
GAAAGCAACATTCTGTTGACTCCTATATATGGACGAGCAAACCAGTGTCAGCCAGCTAGCAAAAAGTTACATTTATCAGCTGTGTGGATACTTGATGTCATCTAAAGGACAAGCAAAAACTGATAGGGATGAATGGTGAGAGATTCAAAATAACTAGTGCTGTAAGCATATGATGATGATATCAGTTTCTAATGGGAAAATTTGAAAGGGAGAAGGATGGCTTTAGCATTAAATAACCCACAAAGTTTGATATGCCATTAAACAAAGAAATTAATATAAAGGGTTAAAACCAGATTACTGTGTTTCCATCATTAAATTAAAACATTATTTCCGATATTTGTCACAGAATTATATTTCTAAAAAATTATCAAAAAAAAAAAAAAAAAAAAAAGAAGTTAATCTATGATTATGCAACAACATTTTTTTGTAATTGGGTGTGAATTATTTTTATGTTTAATTTGTACATTAGTTTGTATCAGGTTCAATAAAAAAAAAAAAAAAGAAAAAAAAAAGAAATTAAATTAAAAAAAAAAATTCTCAAAAAACAAAATATGGAACTAATTATTGATCACTGAATACACAGATTTCAACACATGAGCTTAATTGAAAAACAATTTGTGAAAGTTGTTCAAAAAGATTTGAGCAAGAGAGATAGGTTTTCTAATTAAATTCATTTCTTTCCATAAAAAATGTTCCAAAACAGAAGCTATCTGATTGAATTTTTAGATATCTAAATTATCCTATTGAACAAAAAAAGTAAATTTTCTCCAAGTAGTTATTTGACAATACAGGTGGTTGTATGTTGTTTGGCGACATCTCAGAACAGTTTAATATATAATGTTTGTTAATATTCCTATCACTAACAGGTTCTCTTCTATGAAAACTCTCTGATTACATTCAAATTAACTTTGTAAAATCATTTACATCATTGCAACAGAATTTTCAGAGAAAAAATTATCATTTTTATTCATCCAAAAGAAATTGTTCATTTTAAAAAACATGATCTATATTTCAAGAACTCAACCCCAAATTATATAAATTAGGTGATCTTAGCTCATTAAAATTCAAAATGGCCACAATTTGACTGGCTGAAAAATCAAAATTTCCAGTTTGATGACTATCATTTCTTACTTATTCTCAACTCCATTGATAGAAATATATCTTTTGCTTTGATACATTAAAATTTCAATAATGTTCCCAGAAAATAGTGAAGACCTCAATAAATTTCTCATGAAAAATCCATAAAAGTTTTTGATTGCAATCAATTCAAATGAAATAAGGGATCATGGTATAGTTTCCTCTCTGGTAGTAAAGAGAGATACTGTTTCAGTCTGGCTATAAATTTTTTATAGTTATAATTGTGTTGTACATAGGAAATATCAAACATCTATTCTCAGCTTCACATGCTTTATTGTAAATGGTTTGATTAATTTTAATGGTATGTCAACCTGAATGGGATTATTTTATGCCGAGAGGTTAGGTAATTATATGCATTGTATATTCTTATTTTCTGAAGAGTTTTTGGCACATAGTTATATATCAAGTATTCTAATCTAATGCAAATAATTTTTAATTTGACCTTTAGATGTGATCCTAATGGGTCAGGGTGGACCCAAGAGTATTGACAATGAAGGAGTACTCAATTCAAATCGGAGCTCCAGAACTGAAGTCTCACCATCTTATATAATTTAGGGGTATAACAAGGATATACCCTTTTTGGGAAAAGTTCGACCATTTGGCTGATAATACAGTGTGTGTTAAACAGTCCAAACTGAGTAATATTTTAAATAAAAGTGTCAATTAGGAATAAACATGTAGGCAGCTAGACTGGTATGAAAAAGGAGATTATATAAGGACTCAGTCCTTGACTATCACCACAAATTATTTTTATTTCATAGGCTATCCTCAACAGTACCTTACGTCCAAGTTGGGTCAACCAATAATAATAAGAAAGGTGTGATCAATCTCTAATGTCTTAAATGTCCTTCAAAGGAAATCTCAAAGAGGCTTATCAATTATTGCTTACATGATATCTTCTCGATTAAAATAGATCTTGTGCCATACCCGACTCTTTAAAGAGGATTGATAAATACCAAATCATATGGGATCAGTTCTGAAATACTATGGGGGTTTTTATAAGCCCCAAATTGCCCAATTTATTCCTACGTTTTGTAAAAGAATAAACCATTCTTCAACAGCAGTAGGGAATTGGTGACAGCTTTTGAAGAAAGGAGATGAACGACTTTTAGTGCAACAAAATTTATATATAACCACAACAACAATAAACAGGGTTTTACACCAAAAGGAAAAAACAACGAATGTGTAAGTGTTCCAAAAAGAGTTCAAGGTTCAGATAGATGGTAGGGGTTTGTAAGGTTTAGTAGTAAGGTTGTTATAAGGTAAAGGTTTGGTAAGGTTAGGTAGATTATGGTAAGGTTTGGTGAAGGTTTGCAGATAAAATGCCTTGGGTCCTGGCTGGTGGAAGGTACCAAATACGTTTGCCATCAAGGGCTGCTACGAATGGACCTGTTGCTAACAGTGGTGGGAGAGAAAGTAAGAGGGAGAATCTCCAGTGGAGCTCTCTTTTATAATGGACGCTACATGACCCCAAGGGGCTGCTGATATTCGGTGAAACAGGATAACCAGTTCCTTAACAAAATTTCTACAATACAACCCCTTTTTCTGAAACGTATTCCCCAATATTAACAATTTTACAAGTAAATCAACATTAGAGGACCACTTCTATTGTTATATAGCAGGGAAAGACAAGAATGCTGATATATACAAATATAATCAGCTTCTTTTCTTTCATTACATGAAATGAACATATGGGAAGAAAGAGAGTCGAAAACAGCCGAGTTGGCACACACACACACAGAGGGGTAATGGTTCAGTTCTTCTGTGAAACATTTCTACCTTTCTTCTTAACTGTTTCGTGTTGAAAATGTTCCTGTTTATATGATATTCTGGACGCCCAATGCAACTTCTTGAGGTCACATCCCCTCCAACCTGCTGCTTCCACATTGTACGTGGACGTACCTCCTTTTGGCATGCTACAAACACAATGCACATGATCCCCCTTTCGTCTAGCGTGCCACCCATTCAATTTTGGCTGCATTTCTGCCAGGGTACCTGAGTCCAGTTTCCTTTAAGAAATAGGTGCATTTCCTGTCATTTTTTGATCCCAGCATCTGACTTTTTCCTAGCATGCCACCCATGCAATTTATGCAGCATGTCAAAGGGATCTTCAAGTCAATATCCAACAGTATACCCTATTGGCCTAATGAGTAGTTTTGGTCATGTGAATTTTTTTACTTGAGAAGGAAAAAAAAGAAAGTGAAGTATGATATACCAGAAATTATAGTAATTTTAAAAAAGGAAGAATTTATCTTTTTTTTTCCTTTTTTGATATTGTAAGAACCAAATATTTATATTTGCTCTATTTTCATGACAAAAGGGCAGATTGGCCTTATGAGTAGAGTTTTTGCCAATGGTCCAAGAGACCGGGGTTCAATCCCAGCTCGAGTCATACCAAAGACTCAAAAAAAGGTACTTGATGCTGCCTTGCTTAACACTCAGCATTATAAGGCAATGATCAAGGGTAAAGTGGAACAATCCAGGGAAGGGAGTAGTGCCCTCCCCTACACCTTGGTATAGTAGCTTTTGAAAAGGCAACCTTCGACTGTGGTTGCCAACTTTACTTATACTCTATCTCAAAGTTAAAATACTAACCTATGACATAATACCTCAAGAACTGTGGTAAGCAAGTTTTGAAATGTATTCTCAGCTTCACATTCAATTACTATTATATTTCATTACTACTCATTTAATAGTTATTGATGATTACTTACAGAGCAGTAAAAAAAAAAAAAAAAAAAGAAAAGAAAAACCTTTGTAGTTCAGGAAGTTGTCGTTTAATCAGAGCCATGATAGTAGCTTGAATCGGCTGTGTGACATAGCAAACTAAAAGCAAACTACTCTCAGAAAATTGGCACGTCAATTATTTATTTAGTCTAAATTTTCTTGTCAAAAAAAAAAAAAAAAAAAGAAAAGATGATAAGTAGCCATTGGCACACAAAGTACAATATTTTTGGGTAATATATTTAGCAACAAGACTGGATCCAAGGAAATATATTTCATATTCAGTAACATGATGTGAATCTGTGAATCAATGAAAATAATGTACAGTCATGCATCTTGAATACATGTCATGGATATGTGACCTTTTGACATGGTAGGCATTTTAATATTAATAATTTATGAACATTTGGGAAACTGAGAGAGAGAGATAAGCAAACAGATGCAATGGGATTAAGACTGTCTTGATCTTTTCAAACTCCCATCATCTTTAAGGTACATGAGTGGGGCAATACAACCATGTTATTGAAATAAAGTAATCACAACCCTTGCTTAAACTCTCCTTGCTACCTCAGAATAAAACCAGGATCCTTAACCATGACTGAAGAGTTCCATGTAATTTTTCTACACCTGACTAAGACAGAAGATCATAAGAGATATATATATATATATCAAATGTCAATGTCAGATACAAGATAGTGGCAATATTGGATATCTTATATTGGTACTATGTTATATCCTATGTTGGCCAAAATACCTGCTTTACCAGAAGAGCATCAAGCACTTTTTATGTAAAAATTTCTTTGCAGTACTTATGCTCCCCCACCCTATGGGGTTTGAGGACTCTCATTTAAGAATTAATGGGTCGCACTTGCGTAAAGCAAAGCTCTTCTAATGAATTAATCACTCCAGTTTCCATTAGCATAAAAACGTAAACAGATGCCGGTATTTAATTCATATACATTAAATTCTCTCACTTACGTTAGGATTGCTGGTGGCAGTGAGATTATGTTTGCAGGTTGATGTGGCTTGGTTTCGATCACAGATTAAGGCATCTCATGTATCTAGCCACACAGATAAGTTGTTATACAAGGAAACTGTCTCTCTGTGGATGAGTATATATATATATATATATATATATATATATATAAATTGGTACTGTAAATGATATATCATATGAACCAAGTTCAAATCCTGGAAGCTGTTGTGTCTCAGTTCATGATAATGCCCTTAGGATAGGTATGAATCCTTCTTATCCCAACAGTTACAGGTAAATTAGGTCATTTAGCCACAGTAAGACAACTTAAGCCAACTGTAAGTAAAGTTGATGATTGAAGTTTAGGGCGACCAGAAGGCTCCCTTTTCAATAGCTTCTACACTGAGGTGTAGGGGAGAGACCTGGGATTGAACCTAGGTCTCCCAGACCATTTGCGAACACTCTATCCACTGGTCCAATGAGCTGGTTAATGAGCCAACTGTACTCAGCATAAAAACTGACATTGTCTCATATCCTTTTTGTAACTGAGGGTTGAGTAAATACAGTTATAAGCAGCAAATGATAAATCAGTAAACAGAATAGATTAAAAACTGCAAAAGAAGTAGAACCACTCATTCGAATTGATCCTCACTAGGTGCAACAATTATTGTTCCAGATTAAACTAATTTTTTTATAAGGTTTTCTGATCAGTTAAGAGAAGCAGTTAATTTCCTTGTTTTTTTTCTTCTTTGAATTGATGAGATTAATAGTAAAAATGTTTACTAAAATACCTTGCTCCAACTTTTCCATTATTGTAAAGCTTCTCGATATACAAACATATTTCAGGGATATTTTATACATTTTTATGTGCATGTTCTTTGTCAGTAATACGCAATAATATCATCTTTCAAAAAGTCTTGAGTTCAGCTTTTGAGAAGAGTGAAATATTGATAAACTTAAGAGTAACATGTCTAATTTAACAATTTGATTAAAAAAATAAAATTATATTGAGATAGTCAACTTGTTCTGATAAGTTTTATAAAAAATGAATTACAGATTTTTCTACATTCACTTATCACAAGTTTTCTTGCAAATTTTAAATATCTTTTTTAGAATAGAATTTAAATTGTTTGTTCATTTTCAAATTCCTAACATTAGTATCACCAAGTGGCTGGTGTTTATTATATTGATTATCCCCAACATTAAAAGATAAACTCATACTCCATCAGCTATGAAAATGTAAGAGAAATATTTTAATTTTTACCTCAAGTTTAACTTATGGAATTAGGAAAATATCTTGTTTCTTTAAGAGGGTTGAACAGAAAATAAATGGAGGTGGTTTTACATAGTGATTACAGTTGAAAATCCAGGATGCTTGATTCCATAAGATTATTTTTTGAACACCTTAGGTTATTTGTACTGAAAACAAATTTCTGGACAATCAGAAATAAAATAAATAAAACTAAAAATTTGCCTAAAGTTAATAACCCAAAACAAATGTGGCTAAAATTGATTTTAAAAGCAAACAAAATCAGTATTGCAAAATCTGCCATGAATTCAAGAGAAGCAAAAAGAAAAAGAAAAAAAAAAAATTAAATTACAAGAAAAATTGTCCATGAGAGGAATGTACACCAAACATGGAAGAATACAAATAGAAGGTTGCATTTAAAAATAAGACAAACAGGAAACATAAACAATACCTGTAAAGTCAGGTGTGTGTGTGTGTGTGTGTGTGTGCAACAATTATTTTTTCAATGTTCAGATACAACAAATGAATTTGCCAATCATCCGTAAACAAATAAAAATCGTTGAAAAGCCAGAAGCATAATGTAGGAAGAAGTTGAATTTCTGGTTGATAAAATTGCTCATAATTGCTGACAATGACTGCAAAAATTGCAGGAAAAAAAACTACAATTATTTTATTCCAACTAAATTTATTGGGCCAGTATTGAAATGCACAGTAAGCCTTTCAGTTGCCGAGCCTCCGGGGTTGCTAGTTGGATCAGAAAGCCAAAAGAGGTAACCAATAAAAATATTTCTGAAAGGCTGCTCTAGTGGTTGAAGTATATGTATGTGTGTATATGTCAAGCAAGTTTTTTATAATAATATTTTCTATGACTTTCTAGATTTTTTAGTAATTGTTGTGTGTGTGTGTGTGTGTATATATATATATATATACACACACACATATACATATTGTTTCAGAAAAATTGGAATCATTTTGTAATATAATAACATGAGCAATTCTCATTAAAATGATCTGAAACTTGAAGAGGATGGGTATTTACAACTCAAAATTCAATAATGCTTTCTTTTTCTTTCTAAAAAGTGTCTCAATATACACGGGACCCATGTGACTGCTAATAAGTCTACTCATCATCATCATGATCATGTCATGCCGCCAGCACGGATGTCCCTGACCCTCTCTCGCCACTTTTCCCAATCGTTCATCGCCTCTGGCAGGTCTTCTGGGCTACATCCCGTATCTTCGCACACCTGCTGTATGTATGTTCTAGCTGGTCATCCTGCTTTAGCTTGACCATATGTGGGGGTCCATGGGAGTACGTCACTTATGAGCTCATCCCTGCTCCTCCAGTAGTGTCCTGCGTGCCTAGTTCGTCTAACTTGGATAGTTTTGTGTTGAAAAGAGATTTATGGTCATTTGTTTGTTTTTTGTGCAGATAAAAGATAATTCAATTCAATTTACTTCAGATATGAACATTGTCGACTCAAGATGGAGTAGAAGAACTTAAAATATTTACATTTCATTGTTTTTTAGCATAGACCTGCTTTTGGGTCAAGATTGAAGCTTTTGCCCATATGTGTTTTTTTTGTGGGTGGTGGGAGTAGGGAGTTTAACCATTAAATAATATTTCTATGTATTTTTCATCAGCATTATTTTCAGGTTGGTGTGTTCTAACATTTTTTCAGCAAAGAATATATATTGCATTTTATATTCAGTTGTCAATCACACAAAATAAGACATACTCTTTTTTTTTGTTTGAACCTTATATTAACAAAAACCTTAGTCAAATGTATCTAGCAACAGTGTTGCTTAGATGATGAAATCTACTCAGACTCATTTTGACCTCACTTTGGCCTTGTGCCAGACTAATCTATGTAAATATCAACCTGTATATTCTCTTTTGGCATTTATACAATATCCGATCAAATGGCAAACACTCGCAAGAAATTTTTCCCTTTATAAACAAAAATTCTGCCCACATATTAGTTAAAGAAAAAAAAATCTATATTTAACATAAAATTTTCTAACATTGGTTATAATTCGACTCGGTTTTATGGCATATTGTTATAAACCCTACCAATGAACATTAATGGGTATGTCCTATTCCTCATAAATATGTTGGACACTATTGTGAGTGGGTGAAATATATAAAGTAGTCACCACCACCAGTGGTTACCTTCTTCATACCGCTGGCAAGAATTGTATTTTGTTAATTTTATAAAGATTTCCATTTAATTTCCAGTCTGTTTTGGTTATTTCTCATTCAGTAACCTTTTTGTTAATTTACAACACATATCAACCATTGTAAGTTATTTAATGCTGAATTCTTTTTATACATATATATTAAATATATATGATTTTGTTTGGTTGAGTTTTATGGCATATCAACCATTGTAAATTATTTAATGCCAAATCCTTTTTATTCATATATACTAAATATATGATTTCTAAACATTTTGTTGATCACATTTTTAAACGAACCTGAGCTCATTTTTTTCACAGTTAAATGGTTTCATTTATTTCTATCTTATGCAAATAATTCTATTTACTATTAACCATTTGTTTACCGACAGTGGAAAGTTGTCAAGAATTCAATTAAACATTAGTCATTTGTTTATACACAGGTAAATGTGAAAGATGTTCTATTTTAAGCAATTCTGTACACAGTTTGAATGTCACACTGATCTATTTAACCCATAGATAGGACCCTATCAGGTGCTACCACTCCAGGCCAGTGTGAACCTGGGAGTGATGCTACGGAAGGATACTCAGCATTCTCCAAAGCTCCAGCATTACTGAAGCTTTACCATCAGATCATTTAGTGTTATATTCAGTACACTTGTTGGGAAGGGGGTCTTACCCCTCTGCAGAGATGCAGTCGGTGTATTCTGCAGCCCCAGCTGATTGGGCCAAATATTTGTTACATAGAAATAAAGGAGGTGCCGGTGGTGTAATTGTTATCGTCATAGGAAATGGACACGACAACACAAGTTCAAATTCTGGATGAGGCTGATTGCATTTCATATAGCATTAATACCCTTGGGAAAGGTATGAATCCAATTATTCTCCCTCCAGCTATGGGTAAATAGGACAGACTAGGTTTTTCTGCCGTGGTGAGGCAACTAGTCTAGGAGAAGGAAAACTGAATTCAAACCAGTTAAAATCCACTTAAAAATTGACCTTGTTTCATATCCTGCCTGAGCAGAGGGGTTGGTAAATATAGTTACATAGAAATAAAAATAAAAAAATAAAAAAAAAAAGCGAACAAATAAAAAAAAAATTACTTTTGCTATTTTAATTATATTAAAGTATTAGAATGATTCTTTTCAAAGGTATCAAAAGTTACGTATTTTTTGCTCAGGAGAATCAAAGAAAAAGTACATTGACATTTACTATATGTACTGACATACCAACCTTTCTGGGATTGATTTCTTTTCAAATGCTGGAGTCAGTCAGTTCCCCTCCAAGCAATCAAATTAATAATGTCAAAAATTGGGAACAATTATGGCGTCAAAAAATTAATCTTAATACCTATAATTTATATACAATTATATGGTTTCAAGTAACTATAAGGGTGGTTGAAAAGTTTATGATTATATATCCTCTGTTGAAGACATTTTTTTTACCAATTACATCCAAGCACTGCAATGTTGAAAAAAGAAGTGAGTCAACCACAAGGGGAATTATGTTGATAAATAAACTTCATTTTGTTACATTCTATGAGAGAATCTTAGTTAGCCAATGTACTTTTAGGCGACCCTCATATTTCTATTCAATAACAACCATTTGTATGTGCAGAGTTATAATTTCATATATTCCCATGATATAGAAATAATTTGTTGACATTTAATTGTTCCAAGTATTCTGATTTAATAAGACTTTAGACAATTACATGATTTCATTTAACAAATAATCTTTGTAACCAGTTATAGCTTTAAATAACTCTTCTTAAAAACTTTGTGGAACTTAGTTGTATTAAGTTTCATGTATTCCTATCTAATACTAATAATTTTGAAACAAATCTATTTGATATAACAGGTACTTCAACTTTAGATAGGCGAGGGAAATCATTCTATTGTCTTTAGGTGTCTGTTATGGTTAGTTATCTGGGAATTCAAACCAAACCATTTATTCAATATAACAACCAAATTATTATGACTCCCATAACAACCAAAGTGAGAATACTAATCTGACTAAACTGGTATTTTCAACATGGTTTCACTGTAGATCATGATGAGCATTTTATTTTCTAAGCTTTCTTCAGTCGAGTTCATAGGTCTCAGATAACTTATAGTACTAAGTGATCATTCATTCAGTACTGAGCTGGCTTACTGCTGCTTAACTTAAAAGAACATAACTTGACTCAGTGTCAAAATAGTTTGATGATTATAAAATGAAAATGCAGCTGAAGAATTTCCAAATTTTTCTCTGGTTTTTAACCTTTGCTAAAATTTTTTTTTTTACTCCGAGAATCCAAGAAGGATGCTAACATGAGCCTGGCAAGAAAGTTAATGAAATATGAAGCAGAAATCTGCAATGATTAATCTCTTTTTTCAGTTTTTATTTTATGACAAGAAATGGCAAAGCGTTTGTTTATTACAAGACTGAATAATGAAAAAATGTTATTAAATATATGCTTCTATGTTTGGGAAATCCAGAAACGGACATTAAATGGATCAAGTGAGAAGAACTAACTCATTTGAGTTATCAAAAGGAATATTGTACTAAAAATAGAGGACTCGTGCTCGTAGGATTGATTTGAATTGCATGCTAACACATCCAGTTTTACTTTATGCTTAAAGGTTAGGGAATTGCATTCATTGTACACTTATATATTTGTATAGTTATTTCTGAAAAGTTTTTTTTTTATAGTTATACTCTATAAAGTATTCCTATTCCATACAAATTGGAGGGGGTCTCCATAGTGTAATGCATAAAGTACAAGACAGCTGCCTTGAAGTAAGCACTAAAACACAAATCATACTATTTTGTTCACTTTTGGACTAATATTCATGGGAAAGGCATGAACCTTTAGTCACCCGACAAAGGTTTAAATCGTATCACTGGTGTTCTTCCAAAAGGTTGACGTTGTCATTAAATAACACATGAAGGTTGATAATTAATTAAACTGTGGTACTATGCTCGTCATGTTACTCTATTGTGGCCTTGGTTCTGTGACTAACATATGTTTCTGGGTAGTTTGTTTATCAATTCCCTCTGTGCCCACATTGTGTTTGAAAGATCCACTGATGGGGAATGGAACAATCCATCTGGAACTTCTTCTGACACTTGAGGTGGTTTATTGGAACAAGTTGCCTGGGTACTGGCAACTCAAAGACTAGAAAAACTCTCCATTAACAATTAGTAATCATTTATTGAAACACAATGGTGTAACAATAATATATCCAATATATTAATTCAGGGAAAGTGTCACTTTATCAGTCTGCATACAGTTCTTAGCAGTCATTGAAGCACAAGAGAGAGAGAAAGAATTTGTGATGGTATATGAACAAAGATACACTCGCCACTTGTAAGAGTCATCCACACCCTGTCACTGCCTTGAAGGGCTCTGTGGATCTCAACTCTGTCTCAAATCTAACTCAACTGACTAATCTTCAAAATTTGCAAATTCTTATCTATTCTAAAATTCAATATATTATTCATGTTAGATCTTCTAAGTTATTGAGTCATATCATCATGGTTATCACACGTGTCCCTAAATTTCATTAAGTTTTTATTTTACGTCAATCAAATTCATGAATCCATTTTATTTACATTTGGCTCTCCTGTCCAGTGATGATAGGTGTCCTCTGTCATGTTTGCTGTTGGACAAGCTTGAAGTTTCCAATTTGATTTACATTTTCGTTCAAAGATTTTAGCTTACTAAAAGACCTCTGAATAACTATTCTTTGTTCTTATTTTTTTTAATCGCATATCAACCTTTGTAGGTTATTTAATGCCAAAGCCATTCTCATAGAAGAACAGTAGTGGTACTATATAACCCATAGCTGGGAGGATAAGGGGGTTCATACCTTTCCCAAGAGCATTTGCCCGAAAGTGAACGTAATAGCGCAACTGGAGAACGAACTCGTGTACTACGATTCCACAGTCCATTGCTTTAACCATTACACCATGAGGACACCCCTGCCTGTGAATAATTAGTAACATGACCAAACTAAATAACAAAATAATACAATTAACCATCACAGTAATTATTAAATAAAGAAACAAGAACTAATTCAAATGATTTGCACATAGTTGTATGATTTCATATATTCCTATTTAAAACTGATAATTATATGGTTTCAAGTAATTATTTCTATTTGATAATTATTTGTTTGCACATAGTTATGTGGTTTCACATAAGTAATAATAATCCTTAGTAAACAGTTATGATTTTACTTCACTATTCTTAATACAAATAATTTCGTTATATAGTATCAAGAATTTCTATTGAATATTAATAATTTTGAAACATCTATTTAATGCACAGTCACAACCCCAACAGATACTGCTACCCTGGTTCAGTGTGGACCTTGGAACAAAGGCAGGGTAAAGACCCTCCACACTTCCCAGATATCTAGAACTAGAGCCTCACCATCAGATACAATTTAGTATCAAACCCAAAATGCACCTTCTTGGTGGAGGGGCCTTACCCCACTTGGCAGGAGTTATAATCAGTCTATTATAAATCCTGCCGATAAGGTGGAGGTATCATTTACGTTATATCATCATCATCATCCCTGACCCTTTCTCACCATTCCTCCCTATTGTTCATCGCCTCTGGCAGGTCTTCAGGGCTACATCCTGTATCCTCACATAGCGGCTGTATGTATGTTCAAGCTGGTCGTCTTGCTTTTGCCCAGCCATATGTGGGGGTCCATAGGAGTACATCACTTATGAGCTCGTCTCTGCTTCTCTAGCAGTGTCCTGCATGTCTGGTTCATCTGACTTGGATAGTTTTCGTGATGCGAGGCAGGTGGGTGTATAGTTGGTGCCTTGTGGGGTGTTGCCGCCAGGACCTGTTCAATATTGCTCGCAACATTCTTGTGTAATTGCCGTCTAGCTTCTCCAGCCGTTTAGTTAGCGTCCAAGTAATGCATTCATAAAATGAAACGCAGTTATGTTATATAGACACACAATAAATAAATAAAATATTAACAAAGATGATTGCAAAATTCGATGAAAACATTCGGAAGAAAAACAGTTTTTCAATTAATTGCTGATGATGTCAAATATTTATATGTTAATTCATAAGAAAAAAAAAATGAAATGTAAAGTCATTTTTTAAAATCATTGATCAGCCTAGTTGGCAAGAGTAGTAGCATACACTGGCTACATCTCCGCAGAAGGAGTCCTGGATATGATCCTAAACTATCTGATAGCGGGGCTCTTGTTTTGGAGCTTTAGGGAATGTGGACTAGTTGTTCATTGCCATTACTCTCAGGTCCACTCTAAGCTGGATCGGTAGTACCAATTAGAGTTTCAACTCTAGGTCAAATAGTTTACTGAGGATTATTATAAGTTACTGGAAACCATAGAACTGGTAAATAGAACAATTAATGCTAGCAATATTTAAAACCATTTAACTGTGTGCAAACAAATGAGCCATAGCTCATGTAAAAGTTCTTACCTATTGACTATTTGTTTAATTTAATATATATATATATTTATATAAACTGGATTTACCAGTAAATAACTTACCAAGTTTGATATGTTGTTAAGCGATTGACCAACAAACCTATTTTATCTAATCAACAGGCCAAAGAAAAAGCAAATGAGAAAATGTTTAATACTTTAAAAGACTATAAATCATACTTTCAAAAAGCAAAAATATAAAAATGGCTAAAATTTGTTTAGTATGTAAGAAAAAGAATGAAAGGAAATCTGTTTATATTACAATTTTATTTAAATCTCTTGGGTAATTCCAAACAATTTTCTAAGACAGAATATATGAAAGGGATCAACCAGACATTGAAGAAATTCACCAAAATAGGCTCTGCTAATTACAGAAAATGTTGCTAGATAAAATGGTAAAGAAATTCATTTAAAATCAATTAGTTCTGAACCAGAAAAACCAAACATTTTTTTTAGTTTACTGAAGTAGCTTTTCTACTCTCGTTAACCCAGTCAAAATATCTGATCTTTGTGATTATATTTCCAGAGATTGTGAATTTCCAAAGAATCGTGGTAAATAAGTTTATCTCAGTGTATTACTTCTCGAGTACAGTGGAACCTTTAATTAATACTCATACATTTGGACTCACCCTGCCTTGTAAGGCTTAGAATATTCTGTTTCCTCTGTTGAGGAGTAAGACCCTCCCAAAGTAGGGTGTTCTGACCATGATATCAAATTGCATCTGATGGTGAGCCTCCAGTTGTGTGGATCTCTACACAGAGAGGAATATGTATTTACATGATGGCCTCTGCCACAGGCAGAATGTGATGCAAGGTCAATTTCTAGACAGAGAAAAGCTGGTTTGAATTAAGAATTTTTCCTTTTCTAGGCTAATCAAGGCTTTTTCAAAGAACCTAATCTGCCCTTATATTTACCTATAAGTGAGGAAGAATTGATAAATTGTGCTAATGTTCTTGGAAAAGGCATGAAAGTAAAATATAAACTGCCACATCCAGTGGAATGTGGAGCACCTCTTTATTGCCATTACTCCCAGGTCCACTGACTTGTTAGAGTCCGATGGATGGGTCAAATAGATCTGTTTGAAAATCATATTTGATAGGAATGCTCAAAACTACAAATCTGTGAGCGAATTACATTTAATAAGGAATAGTTACTTGAAACTATATAATTGCTTATAAGTCTTTGATAAGAATACTTGAAACTATATTACTCAGCACAAATAAATCATTACAGACGAAAAATAATGCCATTTTAAAAAGGATTTCAATGAAATGTAGAAAATTTTAAACCATGATTGAACACTTACAAATGAATAAAATTTCCATGTAATTTGATCCCAAGGCATTTGATATGTTATTAAATAAACCAAATCTAAAACCAGACATGCAGGACACTGCTGGAGATGTAGGGACGAGCTCATAAGAGATGTACTCCTATGGACCCCTTCACATGGCCAAGCAAAAGCTTGGCGACCAGCTCGAACCTACATACAGCAGCTCTGTGAGGATACGAGGTGTAGCCCTGAGGACCTACCGGAAGCGATGAACGATAGGGAAAGGTGGCGAGAAAGGGTCAGGGAGATCCGTGCCGATGGCACGACATGATAAGTTATCAGTAATTGGAATACTTAAAAAAAATTGAATCAAATGTGATTGCATGAAAAATTTATTACAACTTACTTGAAACCTAATTGTGTGAAAGTTATAAGTATTAAATTGAATTACTTCCAACTGTGTGCAACTAAATAATTATTAAATTGGAATAGTCACTTGAAACCATATAAATATTAAAATCATTAATATCAGATAAGAATACTTTATGTAACTGTGTGCAAATGTATAATAGACGTAACAGTGACGTACCGAATACCAAACACATGCGCGATTTCACTTGCTATTTGCAGAGCCGAGCGCGCGTGTATGAAACTGACTATTTTATACAGCGAGCTCATTTATATTAGAGGGCAAACGGGCCTTGTAAAAAAAACAGGATAGTGGACGTAGGGGTCAGTTTTTTTCTCATTTTCGGTGAGCGTGAACGGAGGAATTGCGACTGCGACCAACACTGCGAGTACAACTCAAACCTACTGCGTGAATGGTAATATTACAACTTTGCTTCAAGTCTACATCATGCGCAAAACCTAACGCGAAAAAACGATAAACAAATAAGAAAGTGGGGGGACTTTAAAAAATGCCAGAGAATATTAAAAATAAAATAAGTACAATCAGACATCTGCAGATGGCATTAAATAATCCATTGAGGAGGTGCCCGTGGTGTAATGGTTATCGTTGTAGGAAATGGACGCGGTGACAGAAGTTCAAATCCTGGACGAGACTGATTGAATTTCACATAGCACTAATACCCTTGGGAAAGGTATGAATCTAATTATTCTCCCTCCAGCTATGGGTAAATAGTAGGGCAGACTAGGTTCTTTAGCCTTGGTGAGGTAACTAGTCTAGGAGAAGGAAAACTCTGAATTCAAACCTGTTAAACTCAGTTGAAAAATTGATCTTGTGTCATATCCTGCCCGAGGGAAGGGGTTGGTAAATATGATTAAATAATCCATAAGGAATTGATATGATTTTAAATAACTAATCTCTGGATTTGTGCTGTATGAAGCTAAACTTAGCAAATACCTATATTCCCAGAAAAGAGAAAATACATTGATATACAGAGACAATATAAAAAGTGTTTAAGTGTTTTCAACCATATAATTTGGGGACAAACAAGTTTGGTTCAATATCTTATCAATGGTTATAGAAGGAACTTATCTGAAAAGCTAATAAGTACTATTTGTATGATTAGTCCTAATCATTTCATAAGTTTGTAATATGTTAAATAGGGATACAGTAACCAAAACAGATGACTTATCTAAGGTATAATTAGTGTGGTACATCAATCTATGGAATATTTTCCCTTTTTTTAAGCAAACAAACAACGGGTGAGAAGCGAATCATCGATAGCTACAATCAGTTTTTGTCTTTAACATCGGACCTTAGTTGTATATTTCCTTAAAGCTTTTGGGAGAAGTAAGAATTTTGAGTGTCACGTGTTACTAGTTATAAAGAGATATAATTATAGTTTTTGTTTAGGATAATCATTTCTTTTTGTATTTGAACTGTCTGCCAGACTCCCCATTTTCCATTCATGTCTTGGTAACTCCGACTAGCAAAGGCATGAACAGCAATCGATAGGCTATCAGCCATATGGAAGCCAGACTGATAAAATGAAACGCAGTTTCTTCCAGTCAGCGGTCGTGTCGATACTGCTGTATGGACGCTAATTAAACGTATGAAGAAAAAACTTTATGGCAACTACACAAGAATGCTACGAGCAATACTGAATAAGTCCGGGAGGCAGCACCCCATAAAAACCAGCTGTACTGCCAATTACCACCCATCATGAAAACTATCCAAGTTAGACGAACCAGAAATGAAGAAGTTAGGACGAACTCATAAGTGACGTACACCTGTAGACGCCTTCACATGGACAAGCAAAGGCAGGACGACCTGCTAGAAACTATATACAGCAGCTCTGTGTAGATTGGGAATGTAGCCTTGAAGACCTGCCGGAAGCAATGGACGATAGAGACGGGAGGCGAGAAAGGGTCAGAGATATCTGTGCTGATGGCACGACATGATGAGGATGAGGATAAGCATACATACATACGTACGTACATGATCCAATGTCGATATTTTTTGTCGCATTGTTCTGATTGGTCAACAGGGACTGGGGATATATTTACATTTAAAATATTGAAACTAAGTTTTTAAATTTGAAATATAAATATATTTGTTAATCATGACTGCAGCCAATCAAGTGAACTTGGCATGTATTTCATTTGACATATTTACAAGACAAGGTTGGTTAGTTTTATGGCATGTCAAACGTTGTTGGGTTATTTTATGCAGATGTCAATTATGGTTTCAAATTATCACGATCATTTTAAATAATTTTGCCTGTCTGAATACTGAACTCTAGAAAGTGAATTTAGACCTTCAAGAAAAATTTGTGTATTTAAACAGTTTCTATCTATAGATGTTTTATAGAGTCAGCGTTTTCAAAGCCCTATCAAAAAGCAGACATGGTATCCAATTACTGTTGATATACCTTTTATGTGAGAACATGCATCGATTACCTGGATATTTAATCTTGAGTAAATTCAACAATATATTCAGGGTGTTACCTTTTTATTTCTCACTGGTGTATTTTCCTATTTTTTCATAACTATTTGAATGGAAGTGATATTTTCTGTCTAAAATAGAAAAAGATGCCAAAATAGAATAAAAAGAAAAAAAAAGATTGAATGAATAAAATTTTAAAACATGGATAAGTTTTTATTTTACTTTCATTCAACTTATCAATAGGCCACAATGTCATTTCAATTCATACTTTGATATACAGAAAGACGTCAAAATAACAAAACCACCCACTAAATGTTTGTTAATCAAACATTGAATATCAATAAGCACATTTTTCATTCATCCAATAATAACTACAATATTTCTTTCCTAATTTTTAAAGAATGCTTACATGTTTCATAATTGACAAACCTTGATGAATTTAACAATTGTTCTTTTATATGAAAATAAATTTGTAATTTAGTATTGCTTATTAAGGTTTTTACAAATAACTGTGTGTGTTTTAGTCAAGGAGACCCAACGTTGTCTAATTGAAATCACCAAATTCATTTTTCTTTTATATATATTTTAACCACACTTAAATGGCAGTATGTTCTCGGGACATAATTTCCGTTTTGTTCGGCTCATTGGCCTAGTGGGTAGAGTGTTCGAAAATGGTCCGGGAGACTGGGGTTCAATCCCAGGTCGCGTCATACCAAAGACTTAAAATGGTACTTGATACCTCCTTGCTTAACACTCAGCGATATAAGGTACGTATCAAGAGTAAAGTTGAGTAATCTAGGGAAAGAAGTAGTGCCCTCCCCTACACCTCGGAGTAGTAGCTATTAAAAAGGGAGCCTTCGGGTCGCCCTCGACTAGTCACCAACTTTACTTTACAAATAAACAATAACAGCTTCATACAACTTTTCCTATTTAATACAAATAATTCTCCCACTGTTTTATGGTTTCAAGTATTCCTATCTAATACTAATAATTCATACACATTATATAGTTTCAAGAAACTATTACTATTTGATAATGATACATAGTCGATGGTGACCCGAAGGCTCCCTTTTCAATTGCTACTACACCGAGGATTGAACCCTAATCTCCCGGACCACTAGCGAACACTCTACACACCACGCCAATGAGTCGTAGTAATATATATAGTAACAAATAATCCCTAAACAACTATAGTTTCAAGTATCTATACAAGTAATTTGCACACGGATATAAAATTTCAAGTATTCCTATCCAATAGGAATATTTTTCAAATAGACTTATTTAATCCATTGATGGGGCTATCGGTTGTGGATAACAATCTTTATAGTAATAGTTATTAAAAATAATCATTAACGATTTCCATTTTTCTTATCAAGATGATCAAAATTGTTCTTCAAGTATGTTCTCAAAGAAAAGCTTATGTAAAGGATTATATAGGAAATTCATCCAGATGACAACATTGAATCTATATTTTGAAAAAGCCAATTGAGATATATATATATATATATATATATATATTAGGCCTGTTATCAAAACATGCAAACAATGTCAGCTAATAACTTACTTTTTTATTGAGAGACTTTCCATAGTCAAATGTTTACTACTTTGTCATTAAGTAATATAAAGATATTTGCAAAGACTAAACGAAAAAAAAAAGCCTTATAAATTGAAAAAAAAGATTTTTTTCTATTTATTGACAGAATATAACCCAGATCTTTTTTTACCCAATGGAATGGAAGCTACAAACAAGCACCAGAGAGTCACAGAAGAAAAAATAAAAATAAAATAAAATAAATCAATAACTGAAAACAGGAAATAAAAAAAATATATAAGTAATCTTAAAAAAATGTTTTTCGTCCAATCTTTTTTTAAAGAGAATCTTTCGGGAAACGATAAAGAGAGAGAAGAGAAGAGAGAAAAAGAGAAGGAAAAGAGAAAGAAAAGAAAAACAAAAGAAAAGAAAAGAAAAAAAGAAAGAAAAGAGAAAGAGAAAGAAAAGAAAAAGAGAAAGAAAAGAAAAAGAGAAAGAAAAGAGAAAGAAAAGAAAAAGAGAAAGAAAAGAGAATGAGAAAGAAAAGAGAATGAGAAAGAAAAGAGAATGAGAAAGAAAAGAGAATGAGAAAGAAAAGAAAAAGAAAAAGAGAAAGAAAAGAAAAAGAGAAAGAAAAGAAAAAGAGAAAGAAAAGAAAAAGAGAAAGAAAAGAAAAAGAGAAAGAAAAGAAAAAGAGAAAGAAAAGAAAAAGAGAAAGAAAAGAAAAAGAGAAAGAAAAGAAAAAGAGAAAGAAAAGAAAAAGAGAAAGAAAAGAAAAAGAGAAAGAAAAGAAAAAGAGAAAGAAAAGAAAAAGAGAAAGAAAAGAAAAAGAGAAAGAAAAGAAAAAGAGAAAGAAAAGAAAAAGAGAAAGAAAAGAGAATGAGAAAGAAAAGAGAATGAGAAAGAAAAGAGAATGAGAAAGAAAAGAGAATGAGAAAGAAAAGAGAATGAGAAAGAAAAGAGAATGAGAAAGAAAAGAGAATGAGAAAGAAAAGAGAATGAGAAAGAAAAGAGAATGAGAAAGAAAAAGAGAATGAGAAAGAAAAAGAGAATGAGAAAGAAAAAGAGAACGAGAAAGAAAAAGAGAACGAGAAAGAAAAGAATAAGAGAAAGAAAAGAGAATGAGAAAGTAAAGAGAATGAGAAAGTAAAGAGAATGAGAAAGAAAAGAGAATGAGAAAGGAAAGAAAAGAGAAAGAAAAGAGAATGAGAAAGAAAAGAGAATGAGAAAGAAAAGAGAATGCGAAAGAAAAGAAAAAGAGAAAGAAAAGAGAACGAGAAAGAAAAAGAGAACGAGAAAGAAAAAGAGAACGAGAAAGAAAAAGAGAACGAGAAAGAAAAAGAGAACGAGAAAGAAAAGAGAATGAGAAAGTAAAGAGAATGAGAAAGTAAAGAGAATGAGAAAGTAAAGAGAATGAGAAAGTAAAGAGAATGAGAAAGAAAAGAGAATGAGAAAGAAAAGAGAATGAGAAAGAAAAGAAAAAGAGAAAGAAAAGAGAATGAGAAAGAAAAGAGAATGAGAAAGAAAAGAGAATGCGAAAGAAAAGAGAATGAGAAAGAAAAGAAAAAGAGAAAGAAAAGAGAATGAGAAAGAAAAGAAAAAGAATGAATAAAAAGTGGAGCTAACTCAAGAGAAATATGGAAATTTTCTGCAAGTTGAATCGAATAGAAATGAATCTCGTATTTTGTCAACTGATGATTGGATTTGACTGAAAGTTGCTCAATTCTTTTGTTTTTAGCCTCATTAATTCTGATGTTAATAATGAAGTTAAGGAGGTACAGACATCACTTACAGAATGGCTGTCAACCAAATGTCTCAAATCATTACCTAAAATCAAACAGCAATCAGTAATTGTTTCTTTTTTGTTGTTGTGGTAATGAATGAGCGTGTAACAAACCTGACCCCCAACACTCTTATTGCTTCACTGCATCACACATACTGAAATGTTTATCGTAGCTTAGAAATTAGAATGGCAGAGTTAAAGGAGAATTGAAATTTGGCTGCAGTGGCAATGAAAACTAAAGATGAGAAGAATAATCATAAAGTCTTTCACAGAGAATTTTATTGAAATACTCAGATTCAGGAAAGGAGCCAAACTTTCTGGAACAGGATAAGAATTGGTAAAGAAGAGAAGGTGAGGGGAAGACCGAAAAGGTGGATTCTGTGATTTTCGTAACATGTCAACTCGTCAAGGGTTATTTTATGCCTAGATGTTGGAGAATTGCATTCCCTGAGTATAGATATTTACATTTTTTGCGTGGTTTAAGAGATTTTACAAACAGTTGTTTGATTACAGTAATTCCAATCCAATAAATTATTTTCACACTGTCGTTTGGTTTCAAGTATTATCAAATATTTGTATAGTTCCACGTAATCCCATTTAGTAACAGTCACTTGTTTGTTCAGTTATATGATTCAAGTAACCAATAATGATCGTTAGTAAAGGCTCTTTGTACAAATAAGTTACAGTTATAAGACATCAAGTATTACTATTTACAAATACTTTTTAAACTGATCTGTTTAATTCCTAACATTCCAGGCCAGAGTAAACGTTTGAATAACGGCAATGAAGGGGTCCTCCAAACTCTCTATCTGGAGTCTCACCATCAGATGCAGTTTAATTTCTTTCCTACTCAGGACCTAACAACTCTGCAGTGGATATATTCTAAGCACTTAACTGAGGGAACAGATGGTAGACAGAGGTAGAGAAAATTGGGAAAGAAAGAATAAAAGAAAACAAAATAGAGTGTAACAGTTATTGAATTACAATAGAATTCATCTGCTATTTTTTTTTACATTTTTATTTGCAAAAAAATAAAATTCAACAAAGAGAAACAATACAAGAAAATGAAATGTAAACTGCTCTGAGGAAATCGTCTTCTTCCATACGAAATGCCAAAGTACAACTGACATCAAAAGATTTGGTTGCGCAAAAGAAAAAAATGAAAAGAAAAGACAATTATGTTTGTCTTTTTTTTCATGTATTTAGCTGATTAGAAGGCAAATATACAAAAACATTTGATTCAATTTAGGCTGATTAAAAAAAAAATTGATAGAATCAGATTATTTTCTGAAAAAGAAAAACCTTCCTGTTATTTTATTTAATCATACTTAACTTTCAAATAATTTCTTATAGAAGTACCCAAGAAATTTTTAGACTCATTAATAGCTCTGATCTTAATTAAAAATTATTTCAAAGAGATAAACTAAAGCTTTATCGTATTTACTCGTGTAATGAACGACTTTTAAGAACTATTGTTCATCTCAAAAACAAGGGGTCATTTTTTTTTACTACACAAGATATGTTTTTGCAACGTTGAAGCTTACCTTGTTTTTAGACCTAATCTTGCCATAACTTTGATCAAAGTGTCTCCGCATAGCATTTATCTCAATAAAGACTATTAGTTAAGATAGTAAAGTTTTTACTTAATATCATATTTTTAGGACATCTGTGAATATAATATGTACTAAATATTAAGAATAGTAAACAAAGTTAAACTTCATTATTTTGACTCAAAGGTTTTGTTCAGGCATTAACTTGGCCACATCAGGTCTACACTACATTGTTTATGGTATTGCATTGATTTTGATTGTATCACTGTTGTTTTCAAAACATACAAACGTTTTCTCTTTATTGGATGAAGAAATATGGTCCTTCATTTCACGCAATATGATAAAACACATTTTTATGACTAAAAATTACACGAAGTCGTTCTTTACTCGAGTGTATACGGTCTTTTAAAAGATATACCTTACTTTAAATTGATCTGCTAATGATTCTATCAGGGTGGAAATAAAGATGCATTTCAAGTATAACTACGGAAACAAACGTATGCAAGATTAAAGTTTACATATCACAATGGATACAGTGGCAAAATATAAAAATGATCTTTTACCAGAACAGCACATTATGTCAGAAAAATGTTACCCCTCTCCCACAAAAAAAAAAAGCACAAAACAAAATCAATAAAGTTCAAAGCAGAAAAAATAGCTTCCTATACTTCCGAAAAGTAGATAAGCAGTTTCCAATTATTATGACACTGTTAGGGATTTAGAAGCTCTATAATAATGGATGCTTTTTATAAATCTATCAGTAATTATTACAAACTTGCAAGACTTTTTCATCGAATGACTTTTCCAATTTGTATTATTAAAGGCTAAATTATTTGAAGTGTAAAAATTTTAGAATAAGGAACCGAAATCTCTCCATGAGCCATTACTGCAGATCAATCTCTGTTTATAATCTCTGGAGATTATAAAAACAAATGTACTGAGTGAACTTTTGTGTCATGAAATAAAACCATTAGAACAAGTGCCGTTATAATAATTTATCGTGTAACATTTTTAATAGATAAACTTATTCAAAATCAAAAGCGTTTTTCCTTTATTCTTAGGATTGTCGGAATTATCTTTGTATTTAAAATAAAAATAGAGTAAAAAGCTAATTTATGCAAATGAAAACATTAAATTGAAAATTCAAAATGACAGTGTATATATATATGATGCAAAGCTCTTCAAACGAATTGAACACTCTGGTATCCGGTAAGGTATAAAATGTAAACAAACGATCGCTACTACTTAATACCTTATAATTCCCGAGCTGACGTGGTACGCATGTTGGCTGAGCGGTATGATACTAAGTCTAAGGTAAAGTTGGGCGGGTTTCGCTCCCAGCTTCAAGCGTCCGACGTGTCAAGCCACACTGAAGAGTTGTGATACAACGAAACAGTCTGTCTGGGGATTACTATATATATATATATATATATATATATCTAAAATTTTATATATCACAGAAAGTATTTCTGATGTAAAGTTATTTTAAATTAACTTGATTTGTTTTTTTTAAATTTTTCAATGGCATATCAACCTTTGTAGGTTATTTAATGCCAAAGCCATTCTCAAAGAAGAACAGTAGTGGTACTATTTAGCCCATAGCTGGGAGGATAAGGGAGTTCATACCTTTCCCAAGGGTATTTGCCCGAAAGTGAACGTAATAGCACGACTGGAGTACGAACTCGCGTACTACGATTCAGCAGTCCATCGCTTTAACCATTACACCACGAGGACACCCCCCACCAATGTATTAATCCAAAAGTGAACGTGATAGCGCAAATAGAGTTTGATCTCCCTTACTACCAGGCCGCAGTCCAGTCCTTTAGCCATTACATCATGAAGAGTCCCCATGGGAATTATGGATTTATTAAATGTCAAAATGTAAGAGTGAATTTGTATTTCTTCCCTATTTTTTTATTTTTGTCAGTAAATCATGGCTTTCCCCCGGCTGTTTGTATTTCCTCAGGGGTAGCTAAAGATAACTCCCTTGTGGCTAAACTTTACACTTCAAATTGTGAAAGGCTTCCATTTTCGATAGGTTGTCGGCGTAAGCAGATTTCCGCTTCTATTTTTTTTTCAGAGAGTTTGTTCAGTTGGAGATTATTTGTTCAATTTATAAATTGGACAGTTTGGCTAATGGATTTTCTTTGAGTGATTCGATGACAGTAAATTGTCAAGATTCTATTATTTCAATTACTGATTCGGATTCAGAGAGGTTTCGTTTTGTTTGTATTTGCTATAAGTGATTTTTAATCTTTTTTTTTTAATTCTGTGGTCTTATGCTTCACTCTGGACTCCATCTTCTGTTAGGAATTAACCAAGGAGGATGCATCGACCAGTATACTCACGACTAAAACGAAGCAGCAAAAAATACGTCATAATTTCACAATTCTTGCAATATGAATACAGAATAAGTTTAAATAAAGAAAATAAAGATCCAAAGGAATGGTTGCGTGAATGCAAACATTACCTCTCAGAACTATTGAAAATGTACTGTAGAAATTGCAAGAATTCTTTAAAAATCCTTTCTGAGTATTTCATCACCTAAAAATTAATGAATATTTCAGATTGTTGAATTTTTTTCCTCTCACCTGCTTGAAAACATTAATCAGCTTCCAATGTTTGGCATGTTAAAATTTTATCCAACTTATACGAGCAACAGATGAAGAGGAAACGATTTGTTAAAAACCCATTTTGAACCAGATTCCTTTCAATACTAAATAAAAAGCAGGCATCCTTATAGAAGGGTTACTTCTATTTTTCACATTAACCTTTTTTGTGGATTTATAGTCACTTAACAAGAATCTTAAAAATAAGAACTAAATCACTTGTTCAAATCTTAGGAGCGTTTTAAGAGGAATAGGAAGTCTGTGTGTTGTTAGAAACAATGAACTCTTGAAACTTGCAAACACCTCAAATTCTGTGGGATATATATATATATATATGTGTGTGTGTGTGTGTGTGTGTGTAAACATACAATGTGTGATTAAAAATTACTGGGATAGAATAAAATAAAATTCAAAAAAAGATATGTGGACATCTGAGCAACATAAATGGGTGATATTTTGGTGTCTATGGCATGTCTTAACTTATTATGCAAGATAAATAAACTTCAATAATTCAAAACGCTCTGAACCAATATTTATCAAATCTTAACTTGTCCAGTTCCACTCTTAGTAAAATATTTAGCTAAATTTTCTGTCATTTTAGTGGTCAATTTTTTTTTCATTGTTGGAATTGAACTGATTGTAGTTAGTATGCAGATTAAACTAATCTATGAAATCCTTTAAAAACTATTTTCTTTTTGTCCATAATATATGTTGAAACATGGGCAAAAAGAAGGATATAATTAATGCTAAAAAATAGAAAAAGGAATTTATTGTGTGAAGGAATGTCCATTTTGGAGATATCAAAGGAGCTTTGCAGAGATCATTAAATGATCAAGGAGACTGTTGAAAATACAACTTAGAGAACTCGAAGAAAATTAAAGGGCTTTAAGAATTTGCTTCCTAGAGATAAATATTACCTAAAGCCAGTTATAGTGACAATCACTTTTGATCGGCGCTCAGATATTTAAAAAGACTCGAATTGAGGGAGTCAAGAAGGACAAGAAATGTAGAAGACTTGGTGAGTTGTGATCTGTAAAAAAAAAACAACAACAAAAAAAAAAAAAATTTAAGACACCCTCCTCTCACTACAGCAAATATCTTAAAGGGTCAAAATTGGGCCGAGAAATTCATACTAAAGTAAATTTCTTTGACGAATCTCGAATGACATTTTATCCAATTTAGACATGCTTTTCGCAAAAGGAAGGTAACAAGGAAACGAAAGTGTTATGATGTTGACCGAAAGTGTCGGCCAAACTATTATTGGAGCATTCAAAGTCGATGAAAGATTTCAACTGAACAGTGCCAACTATTACGATTTTATGGACAAGTCTTCCTTTGTATGGTACAAGTCTCAACGCCGCATTTTCATAGTGAATTGTGTATTCATGTACGACAATGTTCCTTCTAATGTGAATTCTTTGAACACAGAAGGTTACAGGAGAGAAAATAATTGAATGGCCACCATCAAATCCAGATTTGAATCTGATCAATTGTGAATCATATGAAAAGGTGACAAACAATATAACAGAAACTCAAACCAATGAGAAGCAAGTAAAAGTAACAATTTGGGAATTGAACCAACCGGAAAAAAATTAATGGATAATAGATTAATGGTTTTTATTGAGAAGAAGAGTCACTATATTAAAATGTAAAGGATTCACAGAATTATCACATGTGTTTATTATGTGTTCTATTACAGGTGTTAATCAATTTTTATTACTTTTTATTGAAGTAAAAAGTGATTATTTGGTTTTGTTAAATAACTTTCGACAATAAAACATTGACACAACTTCAAGTTTTAACTCAGGTTTTTTTCTGCTCTAGATTGATCGTTTAGAATTTGACAATCTCTTCCAACCAAATTTGACTTATTGAAATTTAAGTGATTTGCTTTCTAACTTCAGACTGAGTGTAGATTTCATCTCGAAAAGTCAGTGCCAATTCTAAATTTCTTTGATCTGTAGTTTTTAGCAAAACACAGTGCAACTGAACAGTCACCTCTGCTGGAATTTTTCATTTGTTGCCCAAACTGAAGAGGACGTGGAGGACATCCACAGAAATATACTGTGCAATTTCATATCAAAAGTGGTGCTTCGTCCAATAAAACTTGGCAGGTTGACTTGGATGCGAAAGAGAATATTTTGAGGGATTAATTGGTTTTAATGGCTTGTCAAACTGTCCAGGGTTATTTTATGTCTAGAGATTAGGGAATCACGTCTGATCTACAACGTTTTTTGCGTGGCTCTCAAAGAAATGTTTTTATTCATGGTCCTATCAAATATTGATAATTTGCAAACGGATCTCTTTAAGTCACTGATCGAACTAACATTTTCTAACACTCTTGATCAGAGTGGCCCAGTTAAGAGGTACTTCATACCTCTAGCTTCACTATAAGATGCAGTTTACCGTCATTCTCAGAACACCTCCATTTTAGGTAGAGCTACTCCTCTGAAGTGTATCCTAAGCCCTGCTGACTGGGGATAGAAATATTTTGAAGACAATTAACATTTCATTCATGATTTATTTCTGTTTTGGTAAATACTTCTTCGGTTGAGATGACTTTTTGAACACTGTGTGTGTGTGTGTGTGTGTGTGTGTGTGTGTGTGTGATTGAAAATTATATTTTCAAAAGAACATTTGGTTATTTTTAAAGTTAAGCCAAAAGATAATTTTTATAAGTTTTTTTTATGAGAATGAATGAATCAAAGTTTGTTTTTATGGTGTGAAAGCAAAAAGAATAAGTTTCCCTCGAGAGTAGAGATAAACTAAGTTCAATGAGAGACAAAAAAAAAATCACTGATGATTTTGTGTTTTAATTTTCAAATTAAACGGTTCTCATGATCCTCCAATAAATAATCTATTCCTTCAACTTTTTGTCAATTTCATTGATTTTACAAATCTTCCTTCACATCAGCTATATTTTTCAGGCTCGCTTGCATACGCATGTAGGTGTGTACAACTCAAGCTCAAATTTATTCCACAATTTAGGGAACAGATTCCAAATTTATTTTTTTAAAAACAGAGAAGGAAGAGCAGCTTTAGAATCTTATCTTAATAAGTTTTGAAAAGCTAAAGATTTGCTTTTCTAATGATTTATGGCAAGCAAGTTTTCCATTTTCATGCAGCAATAAATAAATAAAATAAACGTGTGTGTGTGTGGGGGGGAATGTTTCTGGGATTGAATGATATTCACAGGAAGAATATGTTCAAGAAATGATGCTTAATAAAAATCAGGTTGGAAGTCTTGGAAGCAAATTGCATTTTGAGCAGATATTCAAAACTAAAAGAAAAATAAAACACGCGCACACACGACTCCTCGTGAATTCTACGTAGATGAAAAGTCTACCATTGCCAGTACTTGGAAAATAAGTCAACCATTATGAACAGATGATTTTTGTTTGTTATTTGTTTGCAGTTTATTTTTGTGTGTGTGTGTGTGTGTGTGTGTGTGTGTGTGCGTGTTTTTATTTTTTAGCTGTTTAAAAGATGAGCTGATCTGACCAATGAACCAGCAGCTTCATATTTCCTCAGGACCAACACCACTGCATGTCTGAGACTTCTTTTTTCTTTTAAAAATCTTAGAGCAAAATATAAATAAGCTACTCGAGATTCCCTCCTGAATGAATAAATAAAAATATCTCGTATTTATTGGTTGTTTCTTTGCCAAAAGTTTGTCTTATTTGGCAAGAATACCGGGGCAGAGTATAAAGTCTTTGGCTGATTTTTGACAGCACATAATGCTAAATGAGGTCAGAATTTTGGTAAATTGTGTTCTTGGGTTCAAATTTCTTAAAAATAGAATAAAATAAAAAACGATATGAAGTGTTTTGTCTTCAGGCTGACAATTCTATCAGAAGTTATGGCTTTCGTATAATTTTCGAAAGCATGAACTTAAAAACAGATATTTTGGTTTCTGGGGTAGAAAATCCCATACCTTCGTTATTCAAATAAATTTGGCTGATTCTTATTCAGGTAATTCTATCCAGAGTCGATATTTATGACTAGTGCAAAGAAAAGACAATTCAAACAAGTAAATCAAATCAGAATTCCTTGACAAACGATTATTCAGTTAAATTATATTTTCTACAAGAAATAGATATACTCGGTGAAAAAGTCAATAAAAAATAAGTTATTAAGAAAACTAAAGACTGCTTTCACGGTTCTGACATAATAGCTTTTTTTAAACCCCTTTTTACCTCTTTCAAGGTCAATAATAGTCCTAACATTATTTTACCACTGGCAAGAAAGACCACTATTTAAAACTCTGTAACAGTGAAGTGTGTTCAGAGGCACATATATATATATATCTATACTCACATTCTTCTTGCATATACATATGACTCTTAAGCTTTTCTTTTACTAATAAAACACAATGACACTTGCTTTGTTTTTCTATTGTTTCTTCGTCAATGTTAGATTTATTCCGTAACCTGATTTGGTCGTGAAGATACTATTCATGTGTTATGCCTCGGACAGGAATAGTCGGGTAGAGGAAATCCTTATCCAGGTCGAGTTTGAATTCAGTTTTCCTTCTCTAAGACCAGTTGCTATTCCAAGGTTAAAGCATATTGTCTGGTCTACTATTTACCCATAGATAGAAGAGTAGTTGGCTTAATACCTTTCTCAAGGGTGTTAGTGCTATGTGAATAGCAAACAGTATCATTCAGGATTTGAACACAGGGAGCCAAGTCCACTGCTTAAGTGTATAAGCGTTAGGCCACGAGCGACTCATATGCTAATATTTGTTATTGGCTAGCTGGGACACGACGAAATACTTTCCCTATAACTATGTATTCTAATAACGATAATAGATCAGCAACTGATAGATGGGATAATATATATATAAATTGTAATCTAACTCACACACACTTCCCCATATATATATATATATATATATATATATATATATATAAATTGTAATCTAACACACACACACACATATATATAAATTATAATCTAACACACACGCACACGTATATATAAATTATAATCTAACACACATATATAAATTATAATCTAACACACACACAAATTATAATGTAACATACACACACATATGTATAAATTGTAATCTAACACACACACACACACACGTATATATAAATTGTAATGTAACACACACACACACACACATATATAAATTGTAATCTAACACACACACACACACACACACACATATATATATATATATAAATTGTAATCTAACACACACATATATAAATTGTAATCTAACACACACACACACACACACACATTGTAATCTAACACACACACATATATATATATATATATATATATATAAACTATCGACCTAAGATTTGGGAACACATTGATTTTTTCAACGCTCCACCATAAAATCAAATATGTCTTTAAAGAAATTAATTTATTTCTCTGCTTGCATGTAATTATTAAAATCAAAATGAATATTAAATAATCTATTTTAATTAAATCAAATTTATATTTTCTTTTTATTAAAAGAATCCACAACGAGTATTTATTACTACAGAGCAAATTCTTGACATTCTTTCTCGTAACTTGTAAAACTAGGTTAATGGAAGAGATTCCCAAGCTGTGTGTGAATGAATGTGTAAACAACTCGTTTATTTTTAGTGTGTAAACAATTCTTATTAATTAGGCAGTTTCCTTCAAATTTTACGGTCAAATTTATCCCTGATTGATTCAAATGGTGAAAGATCTGTTGACTGATAAAGCCCAAATTAAGATTTGCCAAACTCTTATATTTTGATTTTAGATTATTTGTACATAATTTTGATCTGTGTTTTGGATTAATATCTAGTTTTTTTTTAAAACAAAAACTTGATACAATAATTTGGTAACCAGAAGAAATTGAATGCCTCCACAGTATTGAAAGTTTTCTTTTGCATAATACCTTTAATCTAATCAAAGTCCCCTGCACTCTCAACTTAAAAAATATTCCTAAAACAAAACACCGCCATCATACTTAACAGCACAATGCAACTGCTACTCATTAATTCGGAAGGAATTAGCCTGATGACAAACATTATTCATTTACCAATAAAAAAAATACAAATTTGGACTCATTAGTCCATAGTATCTTTTTCCACTCTTCTAAAGCCCAATCCTTGAGTCCATTGTAGTCTTTTTAATTTATTTTTCTCTTTTAATCAGAAGTTTCTTAACTGATACACATCCTTTAGCTCAACAGATAAAATTTTCTCTTAACAGTCAGAACAGATATTGGATGTTGACGTTTATAAATAAATTCAGCAGTTAGCTCAGGAGCTGTTTTGCTTATTCCGTTTGCTAGACATTATCAAATGTCTATCTTCCGCAATAGATGTTAGTCTTGGCCTTCCAGATCGTTTTCTGAAAACATTTGCACTGGTTCCTGCATGTCAATGCAAACAACAGTGCACCTTGTTTTTATATTAGTAATATTTTAGCAGTCTGTCTCTTGGAATACCCTTCTGTAGAAATAAATTTCAAACACATTTATTTACATTGAATTCGACCTCTATCAACAGTAAAGTAGAGTTGAGGGCAACCCGAAGCCTCCTTTTTCAATAGCTTCTACACCGAGCTGTAGGGGAGGGCGCTACTCTTTTCTCTGGATTGCAGCACTTTACCCTTGATACGTACCTTATATTGCTGAGTGTTAATCAAGGAGGTAGCAAGTACCATTTTAAAGTCTTTGGTATGATGTGACATGGGATTGAACCCAGGTCTCCCGGACCATTGGCGAACACCCTTATTTGTAAATTTCTATACTTTTAAGAAAAGTAATTAGATGGTCACAAGATTTCTCAAGCTTATGCAAATAAATTTATTATACTTGAAAAATTTGAATTTTATATAAACGTTTGCATATACACAATAGAAAAATTTGTCGAACCAAATACGCAAAATTAGCTTTTTTATGAACTTAGAGAAACAATTCAAGGTGGTACCAAACTTTTGGTTAGTTGGGTTTTATGGCATATCAACCTTTGTAGGTTATTTAACGTCAAATCCATTTTTATGTAAATAACCAGTTCTATTTAAAACAATACAGTTTAGCATGTTGTACACTGTTTAATTGTCAAAAACATTTCTATTTCAAACTATTCAAGCAATTATATGTAACAATTCAGTTTAATGTTAGTACAGTTTCAATGTCAAAAACAGTTCAATTCAAATAATTCAGTTTAGCATAAGTACGCAGTTTAACAGTAAGTACAGTTTAATTGTGAAAAACATTTCTATTTCGAGCTATTCAGTTTAGTCAAGCAGTTCTAATTCAGCTCATTCAGTTTAGTATAAGTACAGATTTTGTTTACACAGAGTTACATGCCAAAACAATTCAGGTGCTACCACGCCGATCCAGCAAACTTTTAGTCTGTAGAGTGAGCACACACACACATATATATATATATATATATGAAACAAGATGTTACCTTTTTTGCCTGCACAAGACATAAGATGAAAATTTTCTTTGTTTCTTTTTAAAAAAATTAATTAATATTTTGACAAAATCTCTGGAATTTTAATTAATAAATAAATGTGCATTCACAGTGACCAAGAAAAAAAAAAAAGAAACACGATAAAATGTAAAAATTATTTTTGTTAAAAAGATCCAATGTTAAAAAATATTATTTATGTTTTAAAAAAAGTTCTATTCCTCTTTTGTTATTTAAATTTCCCGCAAATTATTACTTTTCGATTTCCTTCACAGCGAACTGTCACTTGTCTGAACTGATCCAGTCAGAAGTGTTCAGAATAGAAACATGTTCAGATTCTAAACAGCTGTTGTAGAGCAGTGCAGTTTTAAGTAACATTAAATACAACAAAAACTCAACTAATGTTCCTCATAGTAAACAAAATATTTTTGTCTTGAGAAAACACAGAAAATATCAAAAATAAATATTTAAAATTCTATGTAACAACATTGAAAAATAATTTTGATAGATTTCCTTCCAAAGTTTCGTGAAAACGTAAAAAGAGAAATCAATGAATGAATAGAGCATAAAAACTATTTATATATTTATATTTTCACTGATTTAATGATACACATAGAATGATTATATATGCATTAAAGCCAGTATCCGTTACTCAAAACATGTCATGCCATGTTTAAGGTTATATAGTGTAGATCAGATACACCAATAACTACAAATTTGACAAAACAGTAACCAGATCTGGTCGTCATGTTAGATGGTCTAAACATTTGTTACCTTAAATAGGCTTTAATTTCCAGTATTACTTTTGCTTGAGAGATTCTCTCAATTCACAAAGAACTTTTATCCTCTCTTGACTCGTGAAGGATTTTTTAAAAATTTATTACTAGTTGACATCCATTTCTCATTTTCAGTGGCAAATTATGTCTATTTTTCGTAATTATGGCACAATAAGCTGGGTCTCTTGATCATGTGCTATAAACTGTTTAGAGATAGGATACTTTTAAGGAGACAATACTTCCCGTTGGGAATGTCCCTTGGGCCTTTTGGGGGCGGGGTTTAAATGAAAGAAATCCATTCTCGGTATCTTGCCTCTATTCTTTGAACAGGAGAGACATTCTCTTGGATCCATTGCTGGGTTAATACCACTGGTGTGTATTATTTGCGTATTTAACCCCAAAATATATTTGTATAAAATGGTATAAATCTATAATTTGCTCATCTCAATAAATTGTAGCAATAATTACGGATTATTTTGTGAAAGTTTGCTGTTATAATTTTGGTTTTAATTGAAAGAAAATAGATTTTAAAGAATTACTCGTAGAAAATGAAAAATTACTTTTGTTTATTTAACGCAAGAATTAAACTGATTTTAAAGTCAATTTTTGTCATCCCAAATTACCTTCGATTACGACGGGATTGATGTCTGTCGACTGAAAAAAAGAAAATCCGAAAAACAAACAAACAAACAAAAAATAATGAAAAACCTAAAAAGAAAAATACTAATTAAAAATCTTCCAAAAGTAAATAAGTCATTATCAAAATGTAGGATTGGATAGAAATTAATTAATTTAATGAACACTGAATTTTGAAAAAAATTAACTTTGCGCTTTAAATTTAGTATGAAAACGTTTACTTATAGCAGTTTCTCTTACTTGTCAACTCACTTCAAAAGTTAAATGGATATCAATTGATTTTGCCGTTAGGTTTGTGAATTTCTTACATTGTACGTTATATCTACATATTTCTAAAAAGCTTTTTGCATACCGTTAAATAATACATAAGTATTTCTATCTAATAAAAAGAAAATTTCCTAACAGAACTATTTTACTTACATCAGATATGAATCTTACAGGTATTACCGCTCCGGGTCAGAATAGACCTGTAAATTATAGCAATGAAAGGGTATTCAACACTGTAAAAATATCCAGAATTGAATTTGTTGGTTGGTTGGATTTCATGGAATATCAACCTTTGTAGTTTATTTAATGCCAAATCCCTTTTATATCAAATATATATGATTAATAATTTTAAGGGAGTCTAAGCTCATTTTTCTCACACGGTTAAATGTTTTCACTTATTCCTATCTAATTTGAATACATTATTAAATGTAAAAACTGTTCTATTTCAAACAATTCAGTTTAGCATAAGTAAAGTTCTTTGTTTACACACAGTTGAATGTAAAAACAATTATATCCCAAATAACTTAGTTTAGCATAGAGATCTGTTTTGAAGTAACTTTTCCTAGAAAAGACTGACACGAAACATTGTCATTGATCATAGACTTAACAGTCCCTAACCCAAGCATTTCATCAAATGTAAAAAGGAAAAATGGGCCCCAGAAAAGACCTTAGTGTGTCATAATTTCCGGGAATAACTGTTTCCAATTTCGTCTCCAAAATCTTGTGGGTCTAAATATCAGCTGAGAGTAGAAGTCCAAGAGAACATACTATAGATAAAATTTTATCTGTTGAGCTAAAGGATGTGTATCAGTTAAGAAACCTCTGATTAAAAGAGAAAAATAAATTAAAAAGACTACAATGGACTCAAGGATTGGGCTTTAGAAAAGTGGAAAAAGATACTATGGATTAATGGGTCCAAATTTGTATCTTTTGTTGGTAAATGAATACCAAAAATATTTATGCTCGATGTATACGAAACATTTTCTAAGTTATTGCTTATTGCTGTAAATGATACAGGAAACGACAACGTATGTTCAAATCCAACCTCCTGCTGTTTGATTTGTTCGCTTCATTTAAATTTAATCACAGTGCCAGGAGACTCCTCTGAGATGATATTAGGTTACATTTTCTTACAAACTCGTTACACGAATTCACACTACCTTCCCAACAGTACTAAACATCTGCTACATAATTCAAATGATCAATATCGACGGGATTAATTGGAATTATTCTTTTAATGCTGATAACACCAATCATTTCTTAATTCCTTGCCACTTCATCGGCTAAAAGAAAGTTATAAGGAGAAAGAAAACCACAAGTTTGGTAAAGAGAGATGGGAAAGAAAATAAAAGGAAACTGATAGAGGGAGAGAGAGAGAGAGAGAGAGAGAGAGAGAGAGAGAGAGAGAACGTGTGATAGTGAGGGAGTGTGTGGATGTGACAGAGAGAGAGACAGAGAGAGAGAGAGTGTGTGTGTGCATGATTGAGAGAGAGAGAGAGAGTGAGTGATAGAGAGAGAGAGTGATAGAGATACAGAGTGATAGAAATAGAGAAAGAGTGTGTGTGTGTGTATGTGATAGAGAGAGAGTGTGTGAGAGTATGCGTATGAGAGAGAGAGTGAGTGAGTGTGTGTGTGATAGAGAATTATTTTATTATAGATGAATTATTTTCAGACAAACTGAAAAAGATCAGTGAGTACAGTTATCGGCAGACTTATATTTTTTCTTAAATTCAAACTAGAACGGTCACAGTGTCGAAATCGATATCTTGCTATTTTTCTCGTCATTTCTGAATAATGTCATGACGTAGTTTTTTGAGACTTGATAATTATTTTGCACTTAAATAAACAGTTTTTAAAAAAGTGCGTGCACACACACACACACACACACACACACACACACACACACACACACACACGTGTGTATGTGGACATACGAAGGGTGCTTGAACATTGTTGGCCAAACCAAGTAGGAAATGATTTTTTAAAAAATCATTTTTTCTTTTTGCTTTAAAGAGACCTAAGAACCGAGGCACCAAGTATGTTGAACAGTAGAGTTAATATATTGACTAGCCATTAGGTTTCATGATCCTCTGTCCTCTTTTGGTCAGAGAGACCTTTATGGTACTTCCATCAATGTATGTACTCAAACCTATCACGAATTTGACATTATTGGTAATTATAATAGAATACATTAATATCAAATAATACTAAAATTTTCTTTGTCTATCCTGTTTTGTTGCTTATACCAAAAACAAACTTTACATTTGTTTCAGTCTTTGAATTACAAAACCTAAAAGAAAATGATAGCTGTTAAATAGCACTGCATCTTGCACCAAGAGGTGTAAGATTATTCTCTGATACTTTCCAGTTGACAAAAGAATGTATTTACATAAACCCTTCAACAAAGGCCAGGATACGTTAAACCTTTTTTTAGCGAGTGCAACCCGTTTGAAGAATTAGGAGTGTTCCTTCTCACAAACTAGTAACCGAACCAAAATTAAAGACCTCAGTGTGTGTAATGGGGGGAAGGATGGATTCATTCTGTCCCACAAGTCGAAGTGAAACGCAAACAGCTTCGTCCAGGTTTTGAGATCGGGTCGCTGATTCCATTTCCTCCAGCGATAAGAATTACGCTAAAGGAGCCTTCACATCATCATCATCATGTAGTGCCACCAGCACGGATATCCCTAACCCTCTCTCACCACTCCTCCCTAACGTTCATCGCTTCTGGCAGGTTCTCAGGGCTACATCCCGAATCCTCACAGAGCTGCTGTATGTCGGTTCGAGCTGGTCGCCCTGCTTTAGCTCGGCCATGTGCGGGGGTCGATAGGAGAACATCCCTAATGAGCTCGTCCCTGCTTCTCCAGCAGTGTCCTGCATGTTTGGTTCGTCTAACTTTGATAGTTTTCGTGATGAGAGGTAGGTAGCCGTACAGCTGGTGCTTTGTGGGATGTTGCCTCCAGGACTTGTTCAAAATTGCTCCCAGCATTCTTATGTAGTTGCCGTCAAGCTTTTGTTCCCATGCGTTTAGTTAGCCTTCACATAATCAACTACATACACAGTAAAAATGCTTTGATTAAACAATCATCATGTCGTGCCGCTATCACGGATATCCTTGACCCTCTCTTGCCACTTCTCCCTATCGTTCATCGCCTCTGGCAGGTCTTCGGGGATACATCCCGTATCCTCACATAGCTGCTGTATGTATGTTCTGCTTTTGCTCGGCCATATGTTGGGGTCCATAGGAGTGCATCACTTATGAGCTCGTCTCTGCTTCTCCAGCTGTGTCCTGCATGTTATGAGCTCATCCCAGCTTCTCCAGCAGTATTTTGGGGTAAGTTGAGAAACTATCTTATAAAAAAAATACGAAGATACTAACATTAATATCCAATCACTTGAAGGTCAGTCGATTTTCATCGTGCCTTGTTCATGTACTTAAGCGAGTCAATAGTTTTGTAACATTTTAGCTGTACGTGTTTGCTTGAAGCACAAATATAACGCGACTGAAGCAGTTCAGACCGTGGTAACTATTTGCTGTGGTAAGTAGTATCGTGGTTGTTGGTGTGCTGACACATTGTACATTGCTTTATCACAGAGATAAATATGAAACATAGTTAAATTCGGGAACTTGCGCTTTATGAATTCGAACTGAGCCATAACGCCATAGACGGAACCGGAAACACTTTCTGTGTTAAAAGGGAAGTCGCAGGTGATTAGAGTACATCAAACAGCAGGTTGAAATAATTCCTATGGAGTTAAAAGAATCTCGGCGATCTGGCAAGGTCAGGTACACCTAAACAGTAGATTATGAGGTCATACCCCAAGCCCAAAGTCAAATCTATTGAGTTGCCCCAAAAGAGTAGCAGGCGAGTTCGGTATCTCAAAGTTTCGCGACATGAATTTTCGGAGGTGCAGGATTATTTTTACTCACTGCTTTAATCTGACGAGTATCCTCATCTTTTTTTCATATTGTCACAAGATTTCGACTTTTCTGCAGCCGGTCTTCTCCTGATGTTTATCCTTTTTGGTAATCTGGTAATTTCAAACCTGACCCTTTATTCAAGCTATTGGGTTTGTATATTCCCAGTTCGCTGTTCATGTTTATAGGATATCTTGCATTAGTTAATTCTACTTTGTTAGTTTATCCTTGAGATATAAATTGCCAATCCCTCCACACGAGTAGGATGAGGCACAAGGTCAGTTTTAAGAAGAGATTTTCTTACTCCTAGACCGGTTGACATTCCAAGGATGAAAAACCTTGATTGCCTTACAGTCTATTTCTGGAGATAGAATAGTTGGATTCATGCCTTTTCCAAAGGTATTAGCACTGAACCAGAGTATATGACTTATTTTCCACCTTAATCTGGTGGTCCAGAGTTCAATCCCAGAACTCTGTAGAGGTTGGTTGTTGTTTTAGGGGGTATAAACCCTTTTCCGTCATTTAACGCCAAATGAAATTTCAAACAATTCAGTTTAGTATAAATATAGATTTTGTTTGCAAACAGTTAAATGTCAAAAAGATTCTTTTTCAAACAATTCAGTTTAGCGTAATTACACAGTTTTATTTCTATTTGACCGATAGATAGGACTCTGTCAGGTGCCCCCACTTCGGGCCAGAATGAAGGGGTATTCCGCATTCCCCAAAGCTACAGGATGACTGGAACCTCACCATCAGATTTTTTAGCGTCATTTCAGGACGCTTGTTGGGTGTGGTCTTATCCCCTCTTCAGAGATGCTGTCGGTGTATTTTATAGCCCCAGCCGACTGGTAAAAACTGAATAGGGAATAAGGGCAATGTACACTGGCTCAGTGGATATAACCAATCAGTATAAACAAAAATTGAATAAAGGATTTGGTTCGAAATTTCGTTTTCTGTCAACATTTTGAAAGAAAAATCAGTGCACAATAGCTAAAACGTTGCGTCTTTAATTATAAACATGAATTCTCCCTTTGCATATTTTCTTACATTAGCGAGAACTGCTATGAAGGAGAAAGATTGGTTAGTAGTTGAGGGACATTGGAAACTTGTTTATCCAATCCTGCTTCTTCAGTGATTTGGCAGAGGATCGGTATAAATGTATGGATCCTCTAGGAAGCAAGTATCTTGAGAGGCAGGGCTACCGGTATTCACTTTTACAGGACAGCTCAAGGGCCAGGCAATAAATTCAGATCTGACTACTAGTATTACTTGGTTAGCCTGATACTCCATCCGTGTATCTCAATAGATTTGCCTCTTGAGCTTGGAGCATCGCACGAGCTATATAAACAAAATGGAAAGACAGACAAAAACTCATTTACCATATTTACCTAACCCCTCCGCTCGGGCAGGATATGTCACAAAGTCATTTTTAAGCAGAGTTTAACAGGTTTCAATTCAGAGTTTTCCTTCTCCTAGACTAGTTGCCTCACCAAGGCTGAAGAACCTAGTCTGCCCTACTATTTACCCATAGCTGGAGGCAGAATAACTGGATTCATACCTTTCCCAAGGGTATTAGTGCTATGTGAAATGCAATCAGTCTCGTCCAGGATTTCAACTCGTGTCGCCGTGTCCATTTCCAACGACGATAACCATTACACGACGGACACTTCCCTAAAAAAAATTAATATTAAAAAGAATATATGAATTAGTCACAGCAGATTAAACTACGCACATATTGTTCCATGAATAAGCAAAATGTGGAAGAGGTAAAAAAACTGAAAGGATTACTTAACGAGAGCAGATGATATGGTCATGTGATCATATTGTCACCAGAAAAGATCAAGGAAAGCTTGTCTGTTAAAAGACCAGAGGTAAAAAGAGTTTGAGAAGGGATTCTGCGATTACCATGTGACACCCCAGGAAGCCCCGCCAACGGATATGCTAGTTCTAAAAGGGAGAAAATTATTTATTATATCTTTTCGCTACTTAAGATGAGTGTAAAGGTGCT